>CM076576.1:419570920-419747800 GCA_034641835.2 Pinus albicaulis | reverse complement strand
TTCCCATTAGGTAAGGTCACCATTTCTTTAGTGCATGTAGTATTGCTAACATTTCCTTCTCATAAATAGCTTTCTATAAATACTTTCCTTTGATTGGATGACTTTCAAAAGCAATGGGTCTTCCTTCTTGCATTAAAATAACACCAATTCCATTTCCTGAGGCATCACATTCCACAATAAAGGTTTTTGTGATGTCTGGCGTAGCTAAGACCGGTGCTAGGCACATTGCCTCTTTAAGATGTTCAAAGGCCTTAGTTGCTTCAGGAGTCTATGAAAATGCATATTTTGTTAATAATGTTGTTAGAGGTGCCGCTATTCCCCCATAATTCTTAACAAACTTGCGATAATACCCTGTTAAACTGAGAAATCCTTGCAATTTCTTTATGGTTGTGGGGACTTTCCATTCCTTAATGGCTTTAATTTTGTTAGGGTCTACCTTAACACCCTCGTGAGATACAATATGGCCTAGATATTCCACCTCTTATACTCCAAAGAAACACTTAGATATTTTTTCATATAATTTTTTCTCCTGCAATAGTTTGAGCACCCTGTCAACATGTTGAACATGATCCTTCCAAGACATGATGTAGATTAGTATATAATAAAAAATTACTAACAAAAAGTTTCTAAGGAAGGGCTTGAAAATGGAATTGATCAACCCTTGAAATGTAGAAGGTGCATTAGTAAGGTCAAAAGGCATGACCAAAAATTCATAATGACCCTCACGAGTTCGAAATGTTGTTTTCGGAATATCTTGAGTCTTCATTCTAATTTGATGATATCCTAAACGAAGATACAACTTGGTAAAATAAATTGCTCCATGTAATTCATCCAATAATTCATCAATCATAGGAATTGGAAATTTATCTTTAATGGTGAGCTTACTGAGCTCCTATAATCCAGACACATGCGCCATGATCCATCCCTCTTCTACACCAATAATACTAGAGCAGAGAAAGAACTTTGACTAGGTTGAATTATACCATCCTCTAACATTTATGCAATCATATGTTCAATTTCACTCTTTTGGACATAAGGATATCTATAAGGCCTGATGTTTGGAGGAAAAATTCCTGGAATCAAATGAATAGCATGATCATGATCATGAATAGGTTGGAGTCCTTTGGGAGTTTCAAACACCTTGGAACGATTGTCCAAGAATTTTTGGAGAGCTGCAGAAATAGATGATTTTGATGTCGGAACTTCTAGTGAGCATAATTGTGCAATGATGCCTTATTGTTATTTATTAAGAATATTTGTCATGACATTAGAGCTTATTATCTTTCTCGGCTTCCCTGCGATACCTCGTAATTCTACTTCCTTTCCTTCTGAAAAAAAATTGAAGAAAAGTTATTGAAAATTAAAATCTACCGTCCCCAAAGATTCTAACCATTGTACTCCTAGTACAACATAAGCACCTCCCATTGGAATGGAAAGCATTGGATTATTCAATACATATTCCCCCATGGTTAGCTTGATATTATGGCATTTTCCAGAGAAATTTATAGTTCCTCCATTTGCAAAAATAACTTGACATTCTGGTGCTGGGTATAGGAAAAAATTCAATTCCTTGGTTAACTTACAATGAATAAAATTATGGGTACTACCCAAATCAATCAACACTATTACCTTTTTCTTCTTGATATGTCCTTCTATATTGAGAGTTTGAGGAGTGGTAATTCCTGCCAATGCATTACTCGATATGGTCGGACTTATTTCTTCCTCTTCTAGGGTTGGTTCTTGGTGTATATCTTCTTCTTTTGAAGATTCTTGTTCATTTTCTTCTTCCTCTTCACAATCTATGTAAAATAATTTCTTCTTAGCAGACTTATGACCTTTAGTGTATTTTCTATCAAAAATGTAGCAAATCCCTTTTTCTCTTTTTTTTTCCAATTGTTGTGGTATCAAACTTGTAGGTTGTGGAAGTCTAGGAGTAGCAATACTTCCATCTTTATATATGTGAGTGGTAGGCTTCCTTGTCGCCATAATTTTACATTCAATATTTCTTGCCAATGTGAATGCATTTTCTAATGAATCAGGTTCCCAAACGCCAACTTCATGTTGGATGTTATCTTTTAAAGTCCCTATGAAGACGTCAATCTTGTTTTCCTCTGGAATATCAGTTACCCTTATATTTAATTTTTGGAAGTCGTCAATGTGCTCCACCACTGATCCCTTTTGTTTGAGATTTATCAATTGTCTAAAGAAGGTGTCACTCTTTGTATCCTCATAATGTGATATCATTTCCTCCGTAAAAATTGACCAAGTGATAGTTTTTTTATGGGAGCAAAGTCGTCGATACCATAAAATGTATTATGTTCTAAATGTAAAGTTGCAATGCGTACCTTTTCTGTGTTTTGCACATTATTGAGATCAAAATATTGCTCCATCTGTAGTATCCATATTACGGGATCCTTTCCATCAAACTTCCTCATATCCATCTTTGGAATATGGTGTTTCTTCAATCCAACATTAGAGTTCATGAAATCACGGTTAACATTTATTTTGTTCTCATCATGAGTTTCCTCTACTATATTTCCACCATTAGGAATCATTTCTTGTATTAACCTTGTCATCAAACCTTCCATGTCTGCTTTTAGATGATTCTTCATGTCTTCAATGTTTTCTTTTATTTTTTCATCGATCTTAGCTTCCATGTCATCCATCTTAGCTTCCATGCCATCCATATTAGCTTCGATGCCATTCTTCAAACTATCCATCTTAGCTTCCACGTCGTTCTTCAAACCAACCATCTTAGCTTCGATGGCTTTCTTCAAAAATTCCATTTCATTTTTTGTTTCTCTTTGTGAGAGCGAAATTTGGTGCACTTTCTCTTGTAATTTTGATATGTCATGTAGCACTTCTTCCTCTTCATGAGTAATAGTAAAGTCTTCTAAAGGCTTAATGAGTGTTGAATTATTTTTAGGTGGAATTTTAGAACCCAATACTAATATCTATGCTTCAATATGCCCTTGGAATCACTTCAAACAAATGTTTCACAGAAGACTTATGCAATTCAGAAAAAGAAAATTACACACCTTTTTCTTGCTTTTGCAGATCTCAATATTGAAACGGAATTATATTTGTGATTTTGGATCTTTAATATCTGAAATTTGGCCCTGACGTAGCCCTCTAAATTGTCTTTTGAATTCCACATGTCTAACCTGATTTGGATTCTTCAAGACAAAGTTATGCCCAATCTCCCATGATGACCTAATTATGGATTTGTTCAGTAGAGCGAACTTGTAAGAATTTCCACGTGTCATTGTTTCCTCCTTCGGCTCTGAAATTGATATATCGAAAACTACATTCCGTGTAATTGAGGCTAATTTTTATAGGATTCAAATCTGACACTCAGAGAGACAGTTATGAAGTTTTTCCCACGGTCACCTCTTTGAGTTGAAATTTGGGAGCCTGAACCAATCCTAACTTCCACAAATAATATCTCCAAAAATATTCTTCACCAAGATGTGAAATTTTGGCAAGAGGTTCCTCAAGATTTCGGCTTTGCACTGTAAATATTTCAATTTCTAAAACTTTGTATACAAAACATTATAGCGAAAATTTCACGAAGACCTGTTTTAGTTGAAATTTGGGATCTTGAAAAAACCCTAACTTCCAAAGATCATATCTCTGAAAGTGTTGCCAACCAATACCTGAAATTTTTACAGGAAGTTACTCAATATTTCAGCCTCGCGCTGTAAAAATTTCAGCTTCTGAAAATTTGCAGAAAAAAACGTTATTATGAAAATTCCATGATGACCTATTTGGAGCAGTAAAACCCTATAATCCAAAGCTTTGATACCAAATGTTATGAAACCAGCACCAAAAATAGAAGAAAAGAGAGATCAATGTCTTATAAATCAGCCACTTTGATGGGGCAACGTCTGATACATTACATAAATGAACAATTCTTGGATGACACAAATGACCAAAACCTCCTTCTATATATAGGAGTCCATGGGGCCACAATATAATCCTAGCCAACCTAACAATAATAATGTGAGGGCACAATAATAAGAATATTGGGATTACAAGGGTACAACAATAACAATAAGGGGGCTACACTAATAATAATAAGGGACTAAACTAGCAATATAGAGACCTAACAAATAAGAATTGAACACATAATTTGAATAACATAAGTATATATTTCCGGGAAATAGTTTATGGTTGAATATCATATTAACCTATGAAAAGTAATGTTTAATGGCCATCAACTTAGGTCAAATCCAAGGTATTATGGAGGTTGTTTTTGGCCCAAGTAATCTCTTCCAAACCATAGCAAACATCACAAAAATCCCCACTTTAATGCCCAACAACCAATTGTAGCTAGTGATGCAACAGTTTTTAAAGAGGAGCTACAATTATTGATGAGTGACCTTATGAGTGGTATATATTAAATACCGAATACAAGTGGAGTTGCAATGGATCTCATGAGTGAAAGGTACCTGAGTGTGAGCATGCATTGGTAGATTTTTATCTTAAGAAAAAAAATACTCCCAAGTAGAACGATCACTAAAAGAGCAAGTATAATGATCACTAAAGGAGAAAGGTATTTCTAAATATTGTAACAGTTGCATTTTTTCAATTATACATAGCATAGAATTACAAGGCATTCTTATAGATCTTGTAAAATTCCTTTTATAGATAACTTTACATTAATAGATGAGCTATAATAAGGGGAATTTTGGAGGATGGACATGATTTTTGTTAGGCTTGATTGATTTTTCTACTTTGAAATGTATTTGATGGTTATAGAATATATTTATGACATGCTTTATTTTAAGTCTCCTAAGCATGGCAACCAAATTTGACATGTGGGATACTTATTCAGGATGTTGGGGTATGGCTGGATGAAATTGGCCTTGGTAGTTATAGGCATATTTTCAAAGAGAATGGTGTTAATCGAGAAAATTCAAACAACTTATCAAAATTAACCAATGAGTAGATTTTGTAGTTTATTAGGCAGTGTCACATGAAATGGGGTATTTTATAACTTTTTACAAATAAATTCAACATACCAAAGGTCTAC
Source organism: Pinus albicaulis (assembly GCA_034641835.2). Taxonomy (NCBI): domain Eukaryota; kingdom Viridiplantae; phylum Streptophyta; class Pinopsida; order Pinales; family Pinaceae; genus Pinus; species Pinus albicaulis. The sequence continues at coordinate 419,742,765 of CM076576.1, read as the reverse complement.
ACCACTTGATATTATGCTTACATGTTAAAATTGCAGACTTAGGACTGTTGGTCACCCATTACTCGTTATTTTCCTTTGTTATTATCGCCAACTTCAAAGTGCATCCATGAAAGTAAAGTTTTTTATATGTTTTTATTTTAATTTTGGTTTGATTCTCTGAATCATGATTTGATATAGGGCAATGCCAATATACATCATCTAAATTTTTTGATGCATTGTAAGGTGTGAGCTCTAAGGCATCTTGTAAACTGAAAACCTATTCTTAGAGCTCATAAATCATGAGAAGGCCTCCAACTCAACTGTAACCGCCCACTCTTTCATTATCCAAGCTCTGTAGTTGTGACATGCTCATGATTAGCTTTTTCTGCATTGGCAAGTCATGTGGGGAGATTTCCTACAAGAAGGAAAAAAAATATTAAACCAGATCAAGGAAAAGAAGCATATAGTTTAGTTATGCAAACAATGCCTTGGATAGCAATGTGAAAGGAATGAATCACTGGACATTATACAATCTTGAGGCAAAAAATAACTCCAAGGCTCTTTATCCTCCAATTAACGAAAAGTATCAGTGAGATTTTAAAGGTTCGTAACTTGCCAAGGTGGATATGTTTCACTTCCTTTTAATAGATTGAAAAAAAGCATACATCAAACCTACACCCAACAAAGGTGCAAAGATCATTACAACAAAGAGAAACAAATCGAGCACAACGAATGAGAACAGTGTCTCCAAGAATTTTCTTAAGAGTCAAGACATTGAGATAATCATAGGTAGCAAATTTTTGGATCCTTGCATCAGCTTCTTGGAGGGATCCAAGTGTCTCAAAAACCCTAGGAGAAAAGTTTTCAAATGAAAATGCAATGCTAAGGTTGGTTATTTGTATGTCTTTTCATTCAGTGAAACTCCAAAGGCACACAATACTTCGATCGTCTAAAACACACGATTCTTCAATCATCTAACATTTGATTTCACGATGTCAGAGTGGCATCCTAGGGAGTTTAGTGGCCTACAGAGTTTGGTGCAGAGTGGCCGTGTTAGGCATTTACGATACTTATGTGAGGTAAAATTTATCCAAGTAAAAATTAAGAAGTATTTCAAATATATAAATTAAGTTTATATTGTAGTGCAAATGTTTTTGTGACTTAAACTATATCCAAGTAAATTTTAATAAATATTTCAAATATATAAAAGAAAGACTAATAAATATTTAATATATATAATTTACATGCTTGTTTTATTTTTGAATTATATATATATAACATTTGTATAAAGTAGCAACAAATGTTTAACGATAATAATATTTTAAATGGAAAATAATGTTACAATATATCATAGTCACAATGTGTTTGTGTGAGGTAAATTTTATTATAGTAAAAAATATGGGTGCATAATTTAATCTACCTTAAAGTATTCAAATTTGCCAATTGTAATATATTATAAGAAAAAAAAGAAAAAAAAAGAAATAATAAGAATAATTTAGATTATAATATATTATAAGAAAAAAGGAAAATATAAGAATAATTTAAATAATTTAAAACAACTTTGATTTATCTTAAACCTAAATCTATCAAAAGCTTAGATGATGGAATCTCTTAAGATGTAAATCTCTTTTTAAGTGCAGAACTTGATAACAAGTTGAACCTCAATAGATTTGATATCTATAAATTACTTGATAAAACCATGTTTAAAATACATCTAAACTAATCTATGATATAGAAATTGTGAAAATATAACTATCATATTACAAATCTCTCATTACATTGCTCACAAAATCATTGAATTTTATTCTAATTATAATATTACATAGCATCCAATACTTTCCCATGAAAATCCACTTCAATTCTGTCAGCTATAGTCTTTTCTCTGCTGCGTTGCATTGTGCTTGAATTTGATTTACCTGTACAAGATTGGTTGTGTTCAATGAAATTCTTTGAAAGAAAGGACTTCTGCCATACATAAGATTTTAATGAAATTGAAATAAATATTGCAAAAGGTCTGAAGCAACGATCTACAATTCCACTCGCTGTGTTTTATAATAAAATGGTGAATGTTTACAATGTGCCGGCTGACAAGGTATGATTTTCATCCAATAACCCAATAATAAAAATTTTAATTGGTGTTTTTTGTTCGGGAAAATTTATGAGAAATTTATTTAGTTATGGCACTAAACCAACTGTAAGCTTGTTGTGCCAATATCTAGATTCAGACAATAACACCTCAGATTAACAACAATAAAAACATTAAAATCGTTGCTTTCTATGGCCACATATAAAGCTGATAATGAAAATTAATGTAATACTTCTCGTAGTTGAGATGTTGATTGTAGATCTTTAAAATTGAAAAATATCAATGATATTACTGGATAATGTGTGATAAGATAGAATAAAATGTATTAAAGAAATTTGGTTTAACATTGTTGGTATGGGGTTGTTCTGTAAATTGTCCACCAACAATATGTGCAACACTTTCTCCAAAAGTGAAAGAGATGTAAGCAAACTCTGCATAGTGAAATATTGAACAGCCCACAAGCCTGGAAATTGGCCAGAAATTATCTATGCAACACTTTCTCCACAAACACAGAGGTAAACAAACTCTTTCTTTATTAAGAAGATTGGATAGAAAATACAACGAATATATCATTGAAGATGTGATTTCCATCTCTGAGTCTCGGAGTGAAAAACTATATTTTTGAAACTATTTTAAATTCATCTCAAACCCATCAATTAGAAAAATTCGAAATTCATCAACTTACATTTTGAACTGAAAACTATCAATTACAAATTCATCAAATTACATTTGGCAAGGACTAAACTTGGTCAACTTTCAAACAAACGAACCAAAAATTCTAAGGTGTTCGGCAGCCATAACAATCTATTTTGTGAAAGAATAAAACTATTTCTCTTATTTAGTCACATATTTGGGCGAGCATATTTGGGAGTAGTATTGGACCTGACAGCCGGCATGGTACCTTTCTCATTCACTCTGCAAGAATTTATGATTCACTCTGTATGGATTATGGGGCTTATGTTTTCATTATGATTGAAAAACATGAAAAGTAGGGGTATTTTTTTTAAGAAAAATATTTAAATTTTTCTCTGGTGGAATTTTTTTTAAATCGAAGTTGCATTTGTGAAAATTTAAAATTTTGGTACCATGAATTTCTTTGATCATTTTTCTGATAAATTTTAATCAAAATAGACAAATATTTTTAAAAACTTGAGTTTAAATTATTTAATCACTTCAGGGATTTTCAATAATATTGAATCCATTTATGCATTAAAAATATATATAAGTTACATCATCAAAAACATGATTAATCACTCTTGTTAGAGTTATTAACACAGCGGAAACATAAAAAAAATAACATACACAGCATTGAACCATGAGAAACAAAGATTTTAACGTGGTTCACCCAACCAATCTAGGCTACGTCCACCTAACAGGGCATCGGAAATTCCATTAAACGACTGAAGAAATACAATAGAAGAGTTTCTCATCTGCTCAGCTCTTCCACTCACCTCACATTACTCATCATGCTCAGTTGCCTCTACGGGCTTACATTTTATAGCTGTGAATGGCAACAGACTCATAAATTCTCTCACAACAAATATAGGATGCATTAACTCCTCATCAGAAATTGATGGAGCCAATGTAGCAACAAATCCTATTATTGTCACCTACATGAGATTTTCTCCAAATTCAATTAAAAAATAAGAAATAAAATCTCAACAATCTCCACCTTGACAACAATTAGCCTGATACCCTATTTCATTATTATTTTTATCTTTTCTGCAAGCCAAGATAAGCCAGACACCATCGTAGCTTCTCTAACAAAACTTGTTTCATGAACATGTCTACACAATTTTCCTTTGTATGCACCTTTTCAAGAGAGACTCCCCATTCAGTGATAACCTGTCTTACAAAATGGTACTTGGTAGGTATATGCTTTGATTTACTATGATAGGCCGGATTTTTAGCCAAGTGAATTTCACTTTGACTATCACAAAATAACTTGATGTTGTTCTGTAACCTACCAAACTCACGAAACAAACCTTTCAACCAAACTGCTTATTTTCAAGCATGTGAAGCAGCTATGTATTCTGCTTCTGTAGTGGATAAAGCAAAAATGTTCTGTAGCTTTGACATCCAGCTAATAGCTCCACCTGCAAGAGTAAAGAGATACCCTGAAGTTGACCTTCTCTTATCGAAATCACCTGCAAAATCAGAATCAACATATCTGCAAAAAAATTCACTACTCCTGTTATAAGTGATACAGTAATCACTTGTGCCCCTCAAATATCGAAGCACCCATTTCACTGCTGACCAGTGTTCTTTTTCTGTATTTTCCATATACCTGCTGACAACCCCAAATGCATGTGAAATATTTGGTCGAGTACAAACCATCGCATACATCAAACAACCTACTACATTGACATATGGAATTCGAGACATATATTCCTTTTCTTCATTAGTGTTAGGACATAAACATGAAGAAAGGTTAAAATGGGAAGCTAAAGGAACTGAAACAAGCTTCACATTGTTCCTACCAAACCTCAAGAGTATTTTCTGAATATACTTCTTTTGTGATACCACAACTTACCATTGCTCATGTCTCTGAAAATCTCCATGCCCAAAATTTGTCTTGCTGCTCCTAGATCTTTCATATCAAACATCCTTGCCATCTGAGCCTTTAACCTGTTGATATTTGTTATGCTTTTGCTTGCTAAAATCATATCGTCAACATACAACACTAAAATAATGAACATGTCATTACTTAATTTCTTAAATTCAAAACAATGATCATATTCACTTCTTATATAATTTTGACTCATCATGATAGAATCAAATTTCCTGTACCATTGTCGAGGCGACTGCTTCAGACCATACAATGATTTCTTGAGCCTATAGACAAATTTCTTGTTACAATTTTGAACAAACCCTTCCGATTGTTCCATGTAAATCCCCTCATCTAAATCTCCATGTAAAAATGCAGTTTTAACATCTAGTTGATGTAATTCTAAATCAAGTAAAGCAACTAATGCTAACACAATCCGAATTGAAACAATTTTTACAACTAGTGAAGATATCTCATGAAATTCAATTCCTTCTTTCTGAGAAAAACCTTTCGTGACCAGCCTCGCTTTGTACCTGTCCTCTGTATCATCAACACCCTTCTTCAATTTGTAAACCCATTTACATCCCACAGTTTTCTTGTCTTTAGGAAGTTCTACCAGATCCCATGTGGCATTCTTGTCTAATGCCTTCATCTCGTCCTTCATAACCTCTTTCCACTTACCACTATTTGAACCTTCTATAGCTTCCTAATAGCACAAAGGTTCATCATCGTTCGTAGTTAAAGAAACTGAAGTAACATAATCATCATACATTTTAGGAAAACATCTGATTCTCGTAGACCTCCTTAAAGATGCTTCTGGTACTTCCCCAATTTGCTGATTATTATCTGTAGGAACTTCTTCATGATCAGCATCTAAAACACGTTCATGATCTGCATCTGAAACTTGTTCATGATCTGAATTTGAAACTTGTTCATCTAGACTATTATCAGTATTTGAACTGCTTTCAAACTGAATGTGTTGAACCTTAGGTACATTATCCTATTTCAATTTATCATCTACATATGGATTTTCAAGTGAAGATTCATTAAATTTAACATCTTTGTTAATGATGATCATGTGAGTAGTAGGATCCCACAACCTGTATATCTTAGTGCCATCACCATATCCAACAAAGATATATCTTTTTGATTTAGGATCTAATTTCAAACGCTGATGTTTCGGAACTAGAGCATATGCATCACAACAAAAAAATTTCAGTTTAGAATAATCACATGGATAACCTTTCCATACCTCTTGAGGGATTTTTCATCCTATTGCAGTTGATGGTGATCGATTTACCAAGTAAAAAGTTGTAGAAACTGCTTCAGTCCACAATTCCTTCTGCAATTTCGTGTTACTAAGCATACTTCTTGCTCTCTCTAAAAGATTCATGTTCATGCGTTCAACAACTTCGTTTTGCTGAGGAGTATATACAGTGGTTTTATGTCTTTCGATCCCAGCATCCTTGAAATAATTATCAAATTACTTTGAAGTGAACTCACCACCATTGTCAGTTCTTAAACATTTAATGGTTCTTCCAATGATGTTTTCAACTAATGCTCTAAACTGTTTGAAAGCTATGAATACATCAGACTTCCTCTTTAACATGTAGACCCACACTTTTCTAGAGAAATCATCAATAAAAGATACAAAATATGATGATCCTCCATATGAGGTTGTAGGAGATGAAGTCCAAACATCAGAATGGATATAATCAAGGATTCCCTTACTAGTATGTTTTCCAGTTTTAAACTTATGCTTGCTTTGTTTCCTAAACAGACAATGTTTGCAGAAATCTAACTTAGAAGATTTTAAACTAGGAAGTAACTTACAATCAGATAAAATTTTTAATCCTCTTTCGCTCATATGGCCCAACCTTTGATGCCATAAAGGAAAAGAATTACTGTCATTTTCAGATACTGTAGAAACATGATCTGAATCTGTTGTTCCTTCTAACTGAAAAAGATTTCCAACCTTTTTTGCTTTCATTACTACTAAAATTCCTTTATAAACTTTCATTACTCCACCTTGAATAAATGTTTAATATCCATTAGTGTCTATTACTCCTAGTGAAATGAGGTTTTTTCTCAGTTCAGGTACATTTCTTACATCAATTAGAATTTTATTTGTCCCATCAAACATTTTAATCTGGATGCTTCCAATTCCCACAATATTACACGAGACATCATTTCCCATGTAAAAAACTCCATCATTGATTGATTTATAAGTTTTAAACCACTCTCTATGAATGCACATGTGATTTGACGCACCAGAATCTAATAGCCAATGTTGATCATGATTAGACAAACTAACTGATAACACTTCATCACTCATACCTGAAATGGATGCCGAACCTGTATCTGTCGTGTTTGCTTCTTTATTCTCTATTTAAGAGTCTCCTTTGGATGTTTGATGTCTCTTCCAACAGTCCTTCTTCAAATGTCCTGATTTGCCACAAAACCAGCACTTTACCTTACTCTTCTTCCCTTTCGATTTTGAACGTGAGTTGTTGTGCTCACTGAAGCGTCTTTCTTTAGAACGACCTCTGACCATCATTTATTCTGATGTAGAGGTTTCTGAATTTGACCTCTTCCTTGTTTCTTCGGACAATAAAGCTCCAACAACATCATCAAATTTAAGGGTTTCTAATGAACTAAGACTTATAGAAGTAACAAAATGATCCCATGACTTGGGAAACGAGCATAATAAAATTGCAGCTTTATCTTCTGATTCAAATTTTACTTCTATACTTTCTAACTGCACCAGGAGAGTATTAAAGGTATTTAGATGATCAATTATCGTCGCACCTTCCTTCATGCGCAAGCTGTACAACTGTCGCTTCAGAAGAATCCTATTGGTTAAGGATTTTGTCATGTACAACTTTTCAAGCTTTGTCCACAAACCAACAGCAGTTTTCTCTGACACGATGTTAAACAAAACGTCATCCGCCAAACATAGTCGAATGCCGCTCAGTTCTCTTTCATCCAAATCACTCCATTCATCATCTGTCATGGTGTAAGGCTGTTTGGCTTTTCCCAACAACGCCTTCTCCATGCCTTGTTGCATGAGTAGATCATACATTTTCACTTTCTAGATCTCGAAGTTATTTTTTCCATTGAACTTCTCGATCTCAAACCGAGCACTTTGTGTTTTTGCCATGTTTTGTAGCTCGTGTCACAAAATATCCAATTGCAACTTTTAATAAATGAATTTTTTATTTAAAAAATGTCCATAAGTTAAAAAAATTCCCTTCACCTATAAAATGCCTTTCCCTTAATACCATATGCAAATGGCATTTAAATTACAAATCGATTTAAAAAACTTTTACAACATGAAGTGCCAACTTATGACTTCATAAAAAATCGATTTATAATGGGCCACCTCCTCTTAAATCAATAAAGTGCCACCCCTTTTCAATATAATCGATAGTATACTTTTATAAACCGTCTTTTAAATAACTGAAAAAAAACAACTATCGATTTACCATATGCATTTAAAAAATTAGCAATCGATTTTTATAAAGTGCACTTTTTTTTTTTTTTTAAAGGCGTATAATAAAAAACAAATCAATTTAAAAAAAAAAAAAAAAACTTCAAAATCGATGGCATAAAATCGATTTGATTTTCAGATTTATAAAAGCAATTTGATTTGACCCATTTCAAAACGTGTAATACCCACTTCAACAAACGTTTAAATGAAATATCAGTTTACCATGTCTTGGCTATCGGTCAACGGCCCTGAATGCTGGCCCTCACTGAATAATTCGACATTTCTGGTCATAGCTCATAGCTCTTTGATCTGTTTAATGCTGCCACCACTGACAACCTTTAGACGCAGTGAATTACACAATAGTCAGCCCATGGTACTGTGTATTTACAGGCATTCAATGCCATTCAACGCAGCTAGTTCAACACCGTTCACTTCAAACCCACGGCTCCTCCACTTTTACGCTCTGCACGGACAACGACTTCTACAATAGCTTACACAGTGGCTTATATAGCACTAACACAGCACTAGGGCAATCGACCACCATTTACTGAATGTTGTGAACTGACAGCTCCAGCTTGAACTGCTTTCAAACTAAGCTTTCGCACATAAGAAAAATGCTAACACAACAGCTCACGGCTCACGGCCTCATGGCTTCACAATCGCATGCAGCAGACCAATGCTATGATATCAAGTGTTAGAGTTATTAACACAATGGAAACATAAACCAAATAACACACACAACATTCAACCATGAAAAACAAAGATTTTAACGTGGTTCACCCAACCAATCTGGGCTACGTCCACCTAACAGGGCATCGAAAATCTCATTGAACAACTAGAGAAATACAATAGTAGAGTTTCTCATCTGATCAGCTCTTCCACTCACCTCACATTCCTCATCATGCTCACTTGCCTCTACGGGCTTACATTTTATAGCTGTGAATGGCAATAGACTCATAAATTCTCTCACAACAAATATAGGATGCATTAACTCCTCATCAGAAATTCATGGAGCCAATGTAGCAACAAATCCTATTGTTGTCACCTACATGAGATTTTCTCCAAATTTAATTAGAAATAAAATCTCAACAACTCTAACTATCAATTTTTTTTAAAAACAAAAAACCAACATTTTTTTAACATACTCATGAAAATTCAGACCAAAAAAAACCAATCATAAAAACATGTGATCTAAGAAAATGAATATAAGAAAATCTTTAAGATAACCTAACGCTTAAATAGAAAAGATAACAAATATATACTCATTTAGATAACGTAAAAAATACATCTTTTAAAATATGTTTTAACATTCACATGCTTTACATTACATTTGTTAAAAGTATCTTTAAGTTTTATTAACATTCACATCCTTTACATTACATTTTCTAAAAGTATCTTTAAGTCTCATGTCTCAATAATCTAGAAACATAAATAGTTAATTGAAAATGAAATATCTATATGAATAAACCAACAGAACAATTATACTTGTTCTCGATATAGACTGATTATCTCTACTACACTCCACAAAGCAATAGAAACTTCTTAACACAAAACAAAAGATATAACAATTCTACATCATATAGAATGGATCTACATTGAAGCACATCATTTCTGAGAAAATTAGAGCTTGTTAACGTGGAGATCGTAAGCTCTGATGAAAATCAGCGGCTGAATATTTCCGAATACCGTGTCTGATCCAACCTCCCCTGCAGATTCGAAGGTAATGAAAACTATATCAGTTGTTCCTTGCGTAGTCATATGAATGAATTATTTGTCGGTAGGTGATATGCGACATCTCCTGCAAAGTTCAACATAATATCTAGAAGTTAGAGATCATGCGTATATTTGTAACAGAGATAAAAGCATGTACCTATTGTTACATTATTTGGCTCACTTGGAGTGCTCGATCAAACGACGACCAGGAAAGGTATGTATGTCGGGTCCTTCAAATAGGTGAATGTCTTTCCATAATTAATAAGAAGGACTCCACTTCCATCAGGTATAATATGTAAAGTTCCCATGGGATTCTAGTGAGGTTGATGTAGTAGAAGGTTGGGTTATAAAAATTATAAATCAGAGGTGTGAGGCTAAAGCTGTTGGAATTTTATTCCTAACCACTACCATGAATAAACATTGGGGCAGCCCACAACTTCATCAATTTTGACAGTAGAGAAAGACAATCACAAATACAAAAATCCATAGGCATTTTTACGCAATCCACGCAAAATGTCAATAGAGTACAAAGTCATAACTCTGCATTTATTTCCTTACCTGCCAATTTAACTTACCCTTTTCTTCCAGTGCGCAACCACAATTTTTTAGCCATAACCTTTAAGGTTTCGCCACCTATCTTATTCCACCGGTGGTGCGATGTACAACGGGACCCACATATAACCCAACCACATTGCAAAACCCGCAAACCCTTTGTATTTCCCTTACTGCTATTATCAACATTTTAAGCCACACCACAGTGAGCACTTCGCAAAGTTTACCACTTACCTTCTCCTATTCGCAAGTTAAGTTGTTTGACATTTGATGCGATCATGGTATCATACATCGCATTTGCAACCATTTAAGTTTACCACTTAGCATTAGCAAGCCATGTTGTTTGATTCACGACGCAACCATGCCATCGCACATCGCGCCTGCAAGGATTTAAGCTTACTTGCGTTGGCACCAGTTAAGAATTAAGTTCGCCGATCTTCGATGTGCGATGCAGCATCGTATGTGATGAGGACTTAGAGCTAGAAAATATAAAATTTGAGATCCACCCTTTTAGGTTTTGAACACGTCTTTACATGTGTTCGTGTATAAGAAGAGATATGACCCGCGTGATGATTTAATGAAGATATGGGTTTTCTGTTTAGCAGTGAATCACATTGATTAGGTTTAGGTTTTCAGGCTACGTCCATTCTTGTATAGCTAATGTAATTTCATTTTTTTTTAGTGAGAAAGTGATGTAATAGAAACAAAAGTTTGTTCCTCTACTGTGTATTATGTTGTCCTTGTGTATGACTGTTTAATTTCTGCATTATTTTGAAGTCCCTATGTTGTGGGGAAACATATTTCCTCTGTTATTGTTTCGTTTAATATTATCAACATGGTATCAGAGCATACCAGATTTTTCAACATGGTATCACACCAGGTCTAGGCTCTCAGTCAAAGAAGCATGAGTTTGCTCTCTTTGCTAAAGAAGTTGCAAGATTCTTTGTTTATAGAAGCATAAGTCTCCAATGGTGAGAAATCTTTTACAGTAGTGAGAAGGTTTCTCTTGTATACAATCAAGAAGATTATTTGTTTAACATAGTTAGAATGGAAGCAACAGGCACAAGTCTGACAAATCCACAATTACCACAGTTTAATGGTAATAATTATGATTATTCGGCCATTACAATGAGGGCCATATTTGCTTCACAAGATATATGGGATTTGGTGGAACAAGGTTTCCAAGAACCACCAGACGCAGCAATGCTGCTTGCTTTGGCAGCAGCAAAAAGAGACTTGTTGAAAGATAATAGGAAGAAGGATTCCAAAGTCCTCTTCTATCTCTATCAAGCAGTACACGAGATTATTTTCCCAAGGATTTCAGTTGCAACAAATTCCAAGGAGGCTTGGGATATTATCAAGACAACCTATCAAGGCATGGAGAAAGTGAAGATAGAAAAATTGCAAATGCTAAGGAGAGATTTTGAAACTCTCTATACGTAACAATGTAATAACATAGACTCATTATTCACTCATGTGATTGGGTTGGTTACCCATATAAGTTCTCATGGAGAGACACTTGAGGAAATAAGAGTAGTGGAGAAAATATTGAGAAGTCTACCCTCAAGATTTGATGCCATAGTAGGGTAATAGAAGAGACAAAGGATCTCTCATAATTTTCATTGGATGAGCTTTCTGCATCCTTGATATCTGATGAGCGTAGACTAAACAGAACAACGAACTCCTAATTGGAGCATGCTTTCAAGACACATATGTCTTTTGGTTGAGGTAGAGGTCAATGAAGATCGAACTACCGAGGAAGAGGAAGAATCCCATAGAGAGGTGGAAGAAAGAACCTTGCAAACACAAGTGGAAGGGACAAAAATCAAAATCAAAGGGAAGGCTCAAGCCAGATTCAAGCACAAGGACAAAGGTATGAAAAATCCCAGGTCCAATGTCATTATTGTAGAAAGTATGGGCACTATGAAAATGAATGTAGAAAGAAACAAAATGACATGAATAATACCCAAAATGTAAATTTTGCAAAAGAAAATCAGAACTAGAGTAATGTGATTTTACCATGTAATGTAGCACAAGAAAAAAATGAAGATGTATGCTTCTTAGACTCATATTGTAGTAACCACATGACTGGAAACATAAGCATGTTTTCCAATCTTGATGAGAATGTGAAATCTTAAGTGACAACAAGGACTGACAGTAAAGTGTTTGTCATGCGGAAAGGAAGAGTTTCAGTATTGACAAGGAAGGGAGAAAATAAGTTTGTGCCAGATGTATATTATTTACCTGGCCTGAAATGTGGCCTTCTCAGCATCGGACAACTTGTAAACAAGAGCTACAATTTATTTTTTAAGAATGATGTGTGTACAATAATGGACATAGCTCCAAGTAAAAGAGTCTTTGAAGAAGTTCATATTACAAAGAATAGGATGTTTCCTCTCAAGCTTAGAACAAACTTGAAGGAAGAACGTGTGGCGGTAGTAGTTACACAACAGGTCTTACAAGAAGAAGTGAAAGACGAAAATTGGTTTTGGCACTTGAGATTTGGACATCTCAACTTTGGAGGTTTGAACCTCCTGCATAGAAAAGGGAGGGTAAAAGGATTACCACCGATAGAGAAACCAGACAGCCTATGTGAAGGTTGCATATTAGGCAAACAACACAGAAAACCCTTTCCAGGAGGAAAGAGAATAAGGGCAAAGGAACCCTTAGAGATTGTCCACTCAGATTTCTGTGGACCAATGAAAATTCCATATTTATCTGAAAGTCTATATGTCTTGACATGTATAGATGATTATACAATAAATACATGGGTTTCTTTCTTGAAACATAAGAGTGAAGTGTTTGAACAGTTCTACCACTTCAAAGTTCTTGTTGAGAAGGAGAGTGGGCACTACATAAAAGTGATAAGTACTGACAGAGGTGGAGAATATATATCTCGAAACATTTCCTACCTTTATACAGGGAGAATGGCATACACAAGAAATTTACCACAAGGTATACACCACAGTAAAATGGTGTTGTCGAAAGGAAGAATGGGACCATCATCGACATGGTTAGAACTATGTTGAAGGAAAAACACTTGCCAAATGAGTATTAAGCTAAAGTTGTCAATTCTGCAGCATATATTTTGAATAGATGCCCAACCAAAGTCGTTATGAACAGAGTCCCAGAAGAAGCATGAGTGGAACAAAGTAATTTGTCACTCACATGAAATTATTTGGATGTGTGGCATATGCACGTCTTAGATCAATTAAGAAATAAGTTGGAGAACAAGGGGGAGAAGTGTATATTTGTTGGATAAAGTGATGAATCAAAGGCCTAAAAAATCCGTAATCCATCCATCAATAAAGTTATAATTAAAAGTGATGTGCAATTTATTGAAGAAGAAGCTTGGGATGGAAGCTTAGAGAAAACAGTGAATGTGAAGACATGTATGTATCACGAAGAACAAGAGAAATTCACTGGAGCAAATAGTTCCTCTACGATGGCTCCTCCTCCACCTACATAAGAACAACAGAGCACACCACAAGAAAGAAACAGAATAGCCTTGATAAATCAAGGAAGTGCTTCTCCAAGGACACCACAGGGATTTCAAACTCCCTCGAGTTCAAGTGGAACTCAAAGCACAACAAGAAGACCAAGATTTAGGAATTTGAGTGAAATTTATGAGGAATAAGCTAATAATAATAATGGTCTGAACACTTCATTTTCTTTGTTTTATCATGTTTATTACCCAATCCATTTTGAATAAGTAGTCAAAGAAGAAAAATGGATTGAAGCAATGAATGAAGAGATTGGTGCAAAAGAAAAGAATGACACATGGGAGTTAGTGGATCTCCCACAAGGTAAAGATGTCATTGGAGTAAAACGGGTCTATAAGACAAAAAGTAATGTTGAGGGAAAGATATAAAGGCATAAAGAAAGACTTGTTATGAAAGGCTACAAGCAGCAACAAGGAAGAGATTATAAAGAAACCATTGCACCAGTTGCAAGGATGGAGAAAATGAGAATAGTGTTGTTCATAGCAGCACAACAGAAGTGGAAATTCTATCAAATGGATATGAAATCAGTATTCCTGAATGGAGTGTTGAAAGAGGAGTTATATGTTGAACAACCTCCTAGCTATGAGATTGAAGGCCAAGAGCACAAAGTATGCAAGTTGAAGAAAGCTCTTTATGGGCTGAAACAAGCACCAAGAGCATGGTATGGCAGGATTGATGCTTACCTGATAGACAATGGGTTTGAAAAATGTGATGGTGAACCCACACTCTACATTAAATAAAATAATGGTGAGATCCTTATTGTTGTTTTATATGTAGATCATTTAATTTTCACAGGGAATGAAGTTTTTGTCATTGCTGATTTTAAAGCAGTCATCAAAAGTGAATTTGAAATGACTGATTTGGGTTTATTGAGATACTTCTTGGGCATAGAAGTAAATAAAAATGAAAATGGAATTTTTATTTCCCAAGAAAAATATGTTACAGAAGTTTTGAAGAGGTTTAACATGTATCACAGCAAAGCATCAGTAACTCCAACTGTCATGGGGTTAAAATTAAGTTAGGGAGATTGCAGCAAGAATGTCGAACTGACATTGTATAAGAGAATAGTTGTCAGTCTATTGTATTTGACTGCAACTAGGACAGATATTATGTATGCTGTAAGTTTAATTTACATATTCATGGAGACACCAAAGGAGACACATTGGCAAGCAGCCAAAATAATTATAAGGTATGTGAATGGAACAAAGGAGGATGGTGTTCTATAACCCACTGATAATTTTAAATTGAGTGGTTACACTAATAGTGATTGGGATGGAAGTGTAGATGATAGGAACAACACATCTAGGTATGTGTTTCATTTGTGATTGCTAGCCATTTCATGGGCTTCCAAGAAGAAACCAATAGTTTCTTTATCAACAACAGAAGAAAATTATGTAGCAGCAACAACAACAACCTGTCAAGCTATTCGGATGAGAAGGAAGCTGAGAGATTTGTGTCATGAGCAAGACAAATGAACCACAATTTATTGCGATAATAGCTCAGCGATTGTATTATCAAAAAATTATATTTTCCATAAGATAACAAAGCACATAGATGTAAAATATCATTTTATAAGAGAATTAACTAACAATGGTGAGATTTTTTTGCAGCATTGTAGGTTAGAGGAACAATTCATTGATATCCTCACAAAGCCATTAGCACATAAAAATTTTGAGTATATCAGAAAATGGCTGGGAATTACTGATGGAGGTGGTTGTGATTAAGGGGGAGTGTTGGAATTTGACTCCCAACCACCACCATGAATAAACATTGACGTAGCCCACAATTTCATCAATTTTGATAGCAGAGAAGGACAAGCACAGATCCAAGAATCTGGAGGAATTTTCATGCATCCATGCAAAATATCAACAGAGTACAAAGCCATAACTCTGCATTTATTTCCTTACCTACCAATTTAACTTACCTTTTTCTCGCAGCATGCAATTGCAAGTTTTTAGACTTAACCTTTAAGCTTTCTCCACCTATCTTATTCCACTGCCGGTGCGATATCTAGCGGGACCCACATATAACCCAACCGCATTGAAAAACCCGCAAACCATTTGTATTTCCCTTACCTCTCTTATCAACATTTTAAGCCACACGATAGATCACATTTCTCAAAGTTTACCACTTACATTCCCCCATCTGCAAGTGAATTTTTTTGATGTGTGATGCCATCGTGCTATTGCACATCGCATTCACAACCATTTAAGTTTACCACTTAGCACCAACAAGCTATGTTGTTTGACTTGTGACATGATTGTGCCATCGCACATGGCGCTCGCAAGGATTTAAGTTTACCTGTGTTCACACCAGTGAAGAATTAAGTTCGCCAATCTTCGATCTGTAATGAAGTGACGGAGGCGATGAGGACTCAAAACTAGAACATATAAAATTTGAGATCTTCCCTTTTAAGTTTTGAATGTGTCTTTACATGTTTTCGTGTATAAGCATAAATACGACCTACGTGCCGATTTAATGAAGCTATGGGTCTTTTGACAGCCCAAGGACGAGAAGTTGTTGAGCATTTATTTAGCAATGAATCACATTGATTAGGTTTAGGTTTTCAGGCTACGACCATTCTTGTATAACTAATGTAATTTATTTTGTTTTCAGCGAGAGAGTGATGGAATAGAAACATAAGTTTGTTCCTCTGCTATGTATTATGATGTCGGTGTGTATGACTGTTTAATTTCCACATTATTTTGAAGTCTCTGTGTTGTGGGGAAACACATTTCCTCTGTTGTTGGTTCATTTAATATTATCAAGATGGTAACAAAGCATACCGGCTTTTTCAACATGGTATTAGAGCATACCATATTTTTCAACAAAAGCCAATGCCATGGGGAGGGAGGCTAGGGTTTCCAAAGAATAAATGGGTTTTTGTAACACCCCTAGTTTTATGTTTCTTCAAGATTAGACAATTGAACTTTAGATCCAAAAGAGAGTGGACTCCAATGGATAAGTATTTGGTGGAATGTATTTAAGTATTTAATTTTGAAAATAAATAAAATGATTCTGTGCATATTGACCAGATGAGAATTATGATATCATTTTCCAAATCCATGAGGTATGGAAAGAGGCTAACATTTCCCCAAAAATCTTTCAAAAATCCTTGAAAGAATTTATTTCCAAATTAGATTTTTGAGGAAATATCTAGTTTTCCCCAATGAGGTGGAGAGTAGTTGGGAAGAGGTAAAAAGCTGGGAAAAGTAGAAAGCAGCTTTAAAACTCCCTAAATAAGGGAAGCCTAGGAAAACAGGAAGAAAAGAATCCTGTAATTCTGGACGCAGAATTAGAAACCGGCTTTGGGGAGCAAAAGCTTAAATAAGCTATTCCTGAATAGATTAGAGGTTTGTCTATTCTGGAAGATGATCTCAGCTCGGGGGTGAGTTCTATGGACAGAGGAACTCTAAGGTTGGGAGGAGTGGTCAATTTTAGAAGTGGTATGCTCAAAATATTCCTGTATGGTTTACATTTCTAAATTTCCTTGCTGGGTGAATTTTGATTGTCAATGTTAGTTTATTTTAAACCGAAAATTGATCTTCCATATATTTAACAGAAATATTGAGAAGAAATTTATCCTCTTAATTCTGTAGAGTTTTAGGAAATAAAATTATAGGGAGAACCAGCCAGAAGCTCTAAACCTGTACTAGTTTAAATCTGGAGGTTTAAACTACTCCTATAATCCATGAAGAATTTATATTTAATCTTCTTCTGTAAAATTATTGATTTAACTAGTTATGAGCCAAACATCTAGCAGTAGAATATGTTTGGTGTGCTAGAAGGAAATGTAAATATTAAGTGCTTTACAAAAAAAATAGATACCCAAGCTGGGGCAGAATATATTTATGTATTTGTTAAGTTACTGCAAAACAAAAGAAGAAAACAAATCTGAGCTCAGCTATACATAATTTTAATGCTCAGAAATAGATGTATTTTTATGAAAACCACAACATTAAATAAGAAATTTTCTCATTTCAATTCATGAACATCTCACTACTAGCTAGATAAATTAATAACTAGATGAGTTACATGCAGAATAGAGTAGAGCATGAAATATTATTTCATTTAACAACCTTTTTCGATTGTTATGATAGTGAAATGGAAATAGGGAAAAGAACCAATTCCTTTTACATTCAAGGACAGTGTAAAATTTATAATCGTAGGAGTAGTGAAACACTGGTGGAACAAATATATATATACTGTATTAAGATTCTAAGATGGCAGTGAGTTAAATTCTATAAAACAAAGATAGAAAATCCTGATACAAGAACATCGCAGGAACATTTTAAGCATAACTACACTGGATAAAGAGTCTCAAGTACAAATTGATATATACTGCGGAAGGACGGATATAAAACCCTCTGAGTTCACCAGATATTCTCAGTGCATAATGTGACAGAGTTTATTTTAAAAGAAGATCAGTCAAACCCTCGACTGTCAACCAGGACACAAATAGCAAATTATCCAAACGTCCAAATCTCAATAGATTCAAGGTATAGTTACATCAAAAATTAGAAATAGAAATTAATAGGTTCGGAAGCAATGCCTCCATTTCTGTTCAAGAATCACTAGTGGATACAGACTTGGAATAGAAGCAGAGCGAACATTAAAACTGAAATCCGTAAGTAATAGCTCGACGAGTAAACTCATGAAAATTCAACTCATGTCCGTTACCTGTACACAATAAAACGTTCGCATGAATTAGATACTATTGTAAGGTTGGGGGTATGTGAACTGAAAAAATAAAATAATCGAAAACCAACGATAACTGGAACTTGTTAATTGGAGAAGGGATGTTTAGTTAATTATCCTCACCTAAGAAAGAGAGAGAACACCTAAAACGAAACTCTGACCAAATTTCAGCAGAGGAAGAAAATGAGTAAACCATGTGAGAAAATTTGAATGACAAGTTCGATAATAAGACACATCACAGTCATTCAGAAATGGGTACCTAAACAACTCCATCATGATGCCATTCTAATACAGGTGCAATGAATAACCTTCCATAATTCCGTGGATGACTGAGTCATTTGAAACGAACGATGAGAGTAACCCACACAATAACCTTAGAGTTATGAAAAATAAAAAATTACATATATATAAAAATGTTGACATTCTATCCCTATGTCAGGGAATACGAATGTGAATAGCTTGAAATGAATTAGGGAGAGCCAAGAGCTCTATGGCCTACCCTAAGGAAATCAAAATTTATGCAGGCGAGAGGGAAGAACTAATGACGAGGGGAAAAAATCTCCCACGTAATTCCTGCGTCCACCAAATTAAACTCAAATCATGACACGACCAAAAAAGAATATCCATCTGGGTATGAGATGCAATATAGAAAAAAAATTTATCGCTAGAACAAAATAAATTTTTCTGTAAGACTATACAACCACACCGTATGGGCCGTCGACTATTATTATAGGTGATTTGGGATTTTGATAAATCCATCCAGTTACAAACTATAGAGTCACATGGATGAAATGCTGGATGTCGTATACAGTGCCATTGACAATCAAAATGTTTTGACTTGCATAAAGTTGATAAACAAAACAAAAATATTATATATGGATACGAGCCAACATATTTAAAATCCATAGACAGAGAAACACAATACTTTTATCTGAACACGATAAGCACCATACCTTTGGAGGAGACGTCGACGTGCACCAAGTCCTCGCCATAGTGCAGAGGCGGCACTAATGCCTCGTTAGGTAAGGAAGCCGAAGGAGAAGCTGATAAGACCAGAGAGTAAGGAGGTAAAAACAAATGAACATGGTGTGTGTTATACCCATTTTCACCATAAACCCTAGGTGCATCCAACTGTCCAGGTGGAAACTATCCGTCGTCTCGCACACAGATAGAGAAATGTCTGAGTGAGGTGAAACGAGACATTTCACAATTAACACAGAACATACTAAAATTATTACCAACGTACTAATGCAGACATGAGTAATAAAATAAGCTCGGTGATGTATCCATAAAACCAATATAAAATACCATACGTATAGATTTGGAAATCTGGAAAGAGTAGAACGTAAATGTTTCAGTACAAGACTTTAAGAATGACGAGAATGAAATTCATTACACGGTAGACAAAGTACTCCTGCTTATTAAATTGACATCAGATGAGGATTTATAAATAAACTTGTAACTTGAACGTCAATTCTGAACCATGAGATCAGAGTAATACGTGGCCTTCAACGTGGAACATAACACAACAAAATCAATTCCGTCACAAAGATCATATCATAGCCATGTTTTAACGTATGGGTCAAAATTCCCATAGTACATAAGGGAGTTGGACATAGTCCCTAGGTATGTGCATAGTAATACAGCAATTATATAAAGCTCTACGACTATGAAAAATAATGGAACCCATACGATACATAGCATAATCTCATTTGATGTGAAAAAGGGAACTACACCAAAATCCCTCTTAAATATCCTTAGAGAAAGAAAAAAATAAATTATCATTGGAACAAATTGAATTAATGCCCTAACTCTAATAATAGGAATTGGTGTATTAGAGAGGAAAAAAAAAAATTGTGTGGTGTGAGACGAGGTGCGTTACAGTTTTATGTGAAAAATTATATATGGATCCTAAGTAGTAGAAGGTGTGGTGTATGGACCCTAAGATTTCCTGGAAAACCAGTGGACGCCACACTAAAGTAAAAAATTATTAACATTAGTAGCAAGTCGTGGTTGAGTCGGTATATACTTAACCATTACAGGGCTTCTTTAGAATAGAAAACGAAGTTAGCTTCGATTATATTGAAGCTGGAGCACAAATAATTTAAAGCCTGCTAATATATAAAGAAACACCAATCAAACCGAGATGTATCTGAGAGCTGAAGAGAAAGAAAAAAATATATAAACAAACCTACGTAAATGAAATTAAATTTTAAGGCTGAGATTTTTGTATAATTTTTGGTACTCACTAACTTTGAGCAAAGCAACGACATGCATAGCTCAATAGCTCACTTCACTAACTAGGGTTTGCAACACCCAACACAGAGCTTACACCCCGAAGAGAACATGTTGAAATTTAGCCAACATCGTGGGGAGGGAACATGGTGGTTCCTCTTAACCGTATTGCATGCATGTGAACCATAATTTCTAACTACCTTTTAACTAATTTTTTATCCATTGGATAAACATATTGGGATCATATAACATATAATCCAAAGGTGCAGAGTGATGACAAGTTAGCTGGAGGGAAGTTTTTCTCATGGAGGGAATTTCTTCTCATAGAGGAATGCCTTACGACGTAAATATATATGTATAAAAATATATCTAATTAAATATTTTGAAGTGTTATATTTAAACATTAAAATTTATTATAAATAGTGCAATTATCTAAATTAAATTTCTAATAAATATGAATAAACATTAATTTATAATAAGCATTAAAACACTTTAAAATATAAATGGTTATGAAACATTATATATATATATTTTCACACAGGAAAAATTCATAATTTTATTTATGAGAAAACAAAATTACATGTTACATTGTGCTGGTATTAGTCCCAAGGACATGCAAAGTAGCTGCAAATAAAAAACAAAGGAAAGACAATTAGGATTTTCTTCCTTTCTTCTTTTCGACCTTACGCCAAGCACCTTGTGTTGGCTCGGTCTTGATAAGGACAAGCTGATTTTCTTTCGTTTGTGCTCCAATATCCTTATCAGAGTCTGATGTGTCTGGAGTATGTGTTCTTTTATATCCCCCGCTGTCTTGTGCTCCACGTCCCATATCTTGCTGAGTCTTTGTGGTGGTGTCAAGAGGATCTTGCATTTCCTGTTCATGTGTGCCTATGGAGGTATCTGTTTGATGATGCTCATGAGGTGAGGGTTCCTCCTCTTCTTCCTGTAGTTCTGGTTCCTCAGAAGGAAATTGCCAACCTTTGGCTGATTTGCCTGATTTCTTCTTTTTTCTGTTATCCCTTTTGGCTGCTGGGCAAGAGTTTTGTAGGTGTCCTGTGCACCTGCAAATCCGGCATCTAAAGGCTGTGTTCTCATAATCTAAATGCTGTGTCCATTTTTGTTGCTTATTATTCAACATGATACACTCTGGGAGGCCTTTGCTCAAGTCGACCTCCACACAGATACGTGCAAAGGTGAAGATGCGCTCCTCTAGGCGTTGAGTATCTGTTTTAATGTATCTACCAAGGGTGTTTCCAATGCTGCCAAGTGCATTTTCATTCCAAAAATGTAGCGGGAGGTTGTAGAGTCTGACCCATACCGGCATTCTAGTAACCTCCATAGTGTTGGCGTCAAAATTTGGGAACCATGGTGTGATGAAGAGTCCCGTGGAACCCCAGAACCATGGTCCCTGACTAAGGAATGTGTCTCTGTCTTCAGTTGTTGAGAATTTGACAATGAAGAACCCTTTTCAACATAGGTGGATCTCACATTCCATGGTCCAGTTTGTAAAAATCCAATGGAACAGCTCCATTGGTTTGGGCCAGAAACAGTTAAATCTGCCTATTATTGCTTGGGATTCGTAGGCATTTTTATGCACATCAATCTCTGGGCCGTCTATGCTTATCTCAGGCACACTGTCCTGCAGTTCCACAATGTATGGCTTGGGGGAGCTTTCAGCAGGGACATCCGGTGCTGAAGATTTGTTTTTCTCCCCCTGTAATACATTTCTGTATGAACCTTTGGTGGGCACCGTTTTTTATGCACTTGCTCCCATGGAGGGGCCATGTGCTCTATTTTTGCCCATCATACCACCCCGTAGTCGAAGGTTGAGACAAAGAGTAGACCCAGAAACAATGGCGTATTCATTTAGAGTACAGTGATCAGCTAAGGCTTTCCCTTCAAAGATCAATAACTGAACCTGTAATGGATACCCCGCTGTGGACTGTATACCTTCCTTCAGAGCTAGAATCGAATCTGTGCCTTGCATCCATAATATGATACTACTGCCTACGGGAGGCTTAATAAAAATTTGAAAAGGTTCCAAGCCTACCTGAGATTCAATCTCACAGATGAGCTGGCTGCTCCTTTTTCCCTTTCGAACATCAATCATGGCAGGTGCGCGATCTAGAGTCTGGGAACCCCAATCCGCCCATAAGGCGAGCGAGTGGTCAATATGGGATCGGAACCCATAACAGGTGCACGCACAGATGGATACATACTGTCTGTTATTTAGCCGCCCCCAGCAACAGGTCGACAGCAGAAGAGAAAGACCAGAAAAAACAGTAAAACCAGAGCCTCCATAGCTCGAAATGCGAATACCGTTCATTTCTACCCACGTATGACCAGACTGCAGGTCCGACTCCCATGCAAGTCCGCCCACCCAGGTATGTCCGGAGCCGAGGCCAGAGGGTCTAAAACTCGATCCATTAACAGACACAGTGCAAGGGATGTCGGTCCAAAGAGGTTCCAAAACCCAACCGAGCAGCTGGGATGTGAGGATCAGCTTGTCAGGAGCCAGATCAGGATGTGCCGCCACCGTGAGAGCCGAAGACCCAGAAACGAGTGCCCTAGGGTAACCGCTGACAGCCAGTGCTCTACTTCCCTCCATTTTTTTGCGTTACATATATATATATATATATATATATATATATATATATATATATATATATATAGATGTATGTATATATATATATATGTATGTATGTATGTATGTATGTATGTATATACTTAATATATATATTTCGAAGTATTAAATTCAAATATTAAAATGTATTATAATAATTTAGTTATATAAATTAAATTTCTAATAGATATGAATAAAAATTAATTTATGATAACCATAAAAAACACTTTAAAATTAAAAAAAAAAAAAAAACATAAAAATTATATTTTGTTTTAAATTATTATTATTAATTATGAAAAAATAAATATATGGGCTTAATTTAAATACATTTAAAGAATATATCAATTCCAATTGGGGTTGTATCTTTTAGTTAGGGAAAATTATTATACTATCTCACCATTTATCTAGATTCAAATTCATGATAATGGTATTTAGAATTAATAATGCTTTTATAAATATTATAATCGTAATGATAATGACATGGTAAATTAATAATACCTTGATAAACATTATTATTTTAATGTCATTATAACTATAAATATTTTTATATTGACTTCGAGCCTTATGAAAATCTATTTAATTACGAAATATATATTTATGAACGCACAAAAATATATAATTAAACAAAAATAAAACCAAACATATGTTACTTGGCTATTATCACATTACTAAAAAATTTTGAGATCTACAAATTAAAACTTTCGACATGGTATTGGCATTAGCTATTCTAACACAAACTATTCATATCATGATGCTTATTGTGTGTCAATTAGCAAAGAAAGGATCGAAAAAGTTGCAAGGAGAGATGGGTCAAGGAGAAGGAAACCAATATTTTTTTGAAGCTATAACTTCATTAATGTGCCAAGGAAATATATACTAATCCATGTTGATTCTTGAATTTTAGAAAGTCTTAGCCTTCTACTATTCCTCTGGCACCTCACCTTTCCTATTACTTTCCCTGCCCTCTGGGAATTTTCTCTTTGGTTTTATCAATGATCCTTGGCTTCTAATTTTGACTCGAGTGAGACGTTTCAGTTTGAATCATGGGAAGCTTGTCTTTCAACTTATCAACCCGACCCGAATTTTGAGATGAAGTAAAATGAGTCTTCTGATTTTGGCCTCTCTGTCAGAGTTTGGCATCTTTGTAAGAAGGATTGAATCTCTATGAAAATATCTACACTAGATGCAAATTGATGAAAGGATGATTTAATAAGGTTGATATCCATTCCAGTGGCACTGAAAAATAGCTTTATGA
Organism: Pinus albicaulis; assembly: GCA_034641835.2. NCBI lineage: Eukaryota > Viridiplantae > Streptophyta > Pinopsida > Pinales > Pinaceae > Pinus > Pinus albicaulis. The sequence continues at coordinate 419,718,083 of CM076576.1, read as the reverse complement.
TTTTTTCAATTTCTTGCCATTCAGAAACAGTGCCTAAACCCAAATTAAGTACCTCATCCACAAAGAGAAGATGGGTGATGAATTTATTTTTGGATATTTTTATGCCCTTTATGCCCTTTATATTTCCATCTTGTTTTCTTTCAACAGAAGGAAATTTAGAAATTCCATCACAATTAAAAACAACAACAGAGACAAAGGGGATACCTCCCTAAGTCCCCAAGAGCTGAGGAATTTGTTGGAAGAAGAATCATTAATAAAGACAGAGAAGGTGGTGTAGGAAACACAACCCATGATCCAATTTGTAACCTCCAGACTCAAATTTATTTGAATGAGAACAAGTATGAGGAAATTCCAATTGAATTTATCAAAAATTTTATTAAGGTACATTTTAAGAACAAGAGATTTTTGGTTTTTGGTCCTAATAGGATGGATCGATTTTGAGCAATTCCGATGGAATCATCAATCTGCCTATCGGCTAGGAAGCCAAATTGGTTTGAAGACTGATTTCTGCTAGCATCCTCTTGATATTATTTGAGATTACCTTGGAGATATTTTTATATACTATGTTTCACAGGGAAATGCGTCTAAAGTACAAAAAAGAGTTGGGATTTGAGCATTGTGGAATGAAGTAAATGTATGTAGTATTGATTTCTACTAACAATTTCCCTGATCTTCTAGATTCCTATAGTATTGTAGAGAGATTTTATCCCATAAGATCAAAAAAGGATATAAATAGTTTCACTCGCTATCCATCTGGTCCTGGATTTTTCTCTTTAGAAAAGATTCCAAAACTCCCTCAATTTCCTCTAGAGTGACAGGGCTACCGATAAAATTTGATTCCTCTTGTGTCAAGAAGCGCATATAATGTTGGATTAGTTGCAACTGTGTGTTGATTTTTGAAGACCCTAGATCTTTGAAGATATATTAGAAATAGGAGGATGCGGTTTTTAATTCTTTAGTGGAAGAGACCTCTTTCCCATCTTCTACCTCTAGCTCTCATATAGTATTTATGTTCCTTCTTTGGTTGGCATATCTATGAAAAGAAATAGTATTGGAATCTCCCTTTTTAATCCATTTAGCCCTACTTTTTAGTTTGCATGGATCTTCCTCCATCTTTAGTATTTGAGATTTCCTAGCTTCTATAGAGCTCATTTTTTTCGGCTATTTCAACCAATAAGGATGAGGAGAAAGTTTGAGAAAATAAATCATATCCACATTCTATTTTTGCGAGATATTTTTTATGTTTTGTTTTCCTTTTTCTCTCCTAGAACAAAATTGTCTTCTTTAGCTCCATGATATTTATTTCCAATCTAGGCATTGTTGATAAAAAGGTTTGAGATTCAGTTTCTCTTCCATATTTCCTTTACCAACAATAAAAAAGAATCTTGTTCCGAGCATGAGTGGTTGAATTTAAAGGGATATTTAGTTTTTATAGGATCAAAGCCAAACTCCAGGAAAATGGGTACATGGGATCCAACACTTTTCTTGTTTCTTCTAGGATCTAAGTCTCCCTAATATTCCTGCAAACTGGTTGGCCATCAAGAACCTATCCTTTATTTTGGATATCCCTTCTTCACATGTCCTCACTTTTCTGCTGGGAGGGGTTAAGGGGAATGGAGCTCTCTCACAGTTTATGATTCTGCAACATCATCGAAAATTAGGAGTAGAGATTATTTGGTGGAGCCCAAAGACCCCAAGTCTTTCCTATATATATAGTGAATTTGAAGTATCCTGTCATGATGAGGGCTTAATCCTAGAGAAGGTTACTAGTTTGTATCAAGTCCTGGAAAGCTAGACTTTCACTTTATGGTCCATAACAACTGATCAATTTTATGGGACAAGAGAATCCTCATAGGGATCCTTCTAGAATGATACCTAATGAGGAAGAATAAGCGTAGAGTGTGGCAATTGTTGGGTCCCATATAGTGATTATCCCACCTGACAAGCCATTTGAATATAGAGAACATGAAATCCAACCTGGTCAAACCTTTCATAAGTACTTTCTGGATTTTCCTCCCAAGACCGTAGTTTCCTGAAAGCAGATGATGGATGGGTGATGGGTGTTGATAAGTATTTTGAGGGAGGAAAATTTGGAAGGACCCCCAACCCCTCAGATGTTGAGAGACATAATTATCGTTATTTAGGAGTAGGAGAGGGTGTTTTTCTCTAAGGACCCTTCAATTTAAAGCCAATTCTTCTGGTGGGGAGAGGCTGATTCCACCTTCGATAGGCTCAGGCCAATTGGCTTCTCTTTCTAGAGAATTGTTGTTGTTATTTTTCTTCCTAATAGTGATATTTTGAAAGTAGTAACTAGGCTTTGTATAATATTTGTCAACAGTAGTAACCCTTGTAAATGTGGAGATGGGAGACATCTTCAGGGCTTTCTTATATGAGAGCACATGTACATAACATGAGTGTTTGGGATAGAAAATGAGGTAGGCATGCTTGAGTGCTCTGATTATAAATTAGAAATCCAAGATTTGAATAAGGAAGTGGAACGAAATCCTTTAAATTTTAGGGTCAAATTAATATCCCGAAATTTTTGAGGTGGCTTATCGTGGTTGTCAGAGGATATGGAGGAGTTTATATGTTTCAAGGAGTCTATTGTTTTGATTTGAGGAAAATATTGGTTGTTAATAAACTTGAGCGAATTCAGCTCAATATGATGTATAAGGGAATCTTGAACAGACAGATCTTGAATAAGAGAGCTTCGGTCAAGGAAAGACTTATCGGCTCGATTCGTATCGCAAGACTAACTGTGCTCGGGAGAAATCTCATGTGCCTGACTGTATGACATGTCTTCCACCACTTTATTAACAATATTTTCAAAGGAAACATCTACATTGTCCTCGAGTATTGTTCCTTTCATAGAACCTTTTACATGGTAATGTATGGGAAGGATCATTCCCCTTCAGTAATCAAGGCCTAGTTTTTGGTGTGACACCTTGTTAAAAATAAAATCTTTTACATTCTCCAAGGAAGACTATAACCTTTCTTTTGAGACCTGCAAAGGTTTATGATGAGTTGAATTTTAAGGATTCGACTGTAGATCCGACCTCATCAGGGTTTTCTAATGGATATGGGTACTAAAACCCTGATGCAGAGGAGCCACATAAGAGATTTCTAGGTGGCCAACATATCTACTATTAATACATATAAAGGGGGTCTTCCAAAAATCTAGTGATCATATGATCTCCTTATCTCCCCAAAGGAGTTTTAGAAACCTTGGTAAGCCTTCTACAATCTCCATCTCGACGAGGACCCATGACATACATTCATGTGATGCGAGGAGATAAGCTTCATCCAAGTAAATGAACCTTCCCAATGATTTTTCCACCTTGATGAGTACCTCCTTGAACATAGCTCAAGAGGGAAGCTTGAAAACATAACCCAAAGGTGCTTTTGCAATAGTTTTTCAGTGCTCAGAAATAATGTAGGATGCCATTTTTGTAGCCACAATGAGTCCCTTCCTATATCCTATGGATTACAAAGGATTATTTCAGGATCATCCTATGGCAGAAAGTGAAAGTGGATCCATTTGTTAACCAATATATTCACAATGAGAGTATAACCTACTAGTGGTTTCCATGTCGCTCTTATCTAGGATATAAGCTTCTCGTGTGCCATTTTTATGTAAGCTAATTTGTCGACTAAATCTCTCCTAGACAAGGATTCCACTCCACCCAAGTTGATGTCCTCCCTTAGGGTTAGTTCGTTCATAGTTGCTAGTGTCTTTACATTTTTTTGGACACGTTTCTACTTTTCCTTCCCATTACCATAGTTGGGAAATAACCCTTCTCCTCCTGCAACAGGAACCTATGTGAAACCCAGACCAAGTTGTTTTTCATTGAAAAAGTCACAGTGATGCTTATTTTCCATCGACTAGTGGGAATGTCTCTAAGATAATGACCACCCCATTTTGACCATAGGGTAAATCGGTCGCAATATTTTGTCATAGTGTGAGGTAGGTACAAAGGCTTCTCTATGATTTTTGGAGGATCCTTTCAGATGACCGGTACAAACAAGAGGTAGTGGGAGGAACATGTAGAGACCAAAGATATGTGGTAATAAGAGAAGGAATTAGTGTTTAGGATGCTGAAATCAAAGCCTTAAGAAGAATCCTAACCTCCATTAGGGTTTTTCCAGCAACTATAATGCGAAAACCCTAGCCTCCGTCAGGACGTGCAAATCCTCCACTATTGAATGTCTATATATTTTTTTTCATCAGGTTCTATATGAATGAATAAATTGCATGATCTTCTTAACATAGGGTTTTTTTGATGAAATTATAGAGATATAAATTAATAAATTAAATCAATATAAAGTGAAATGATTATATAGTCCAAAAATTGTTCGTTTTCGAAGAAATTAAATATATGAATGAATAACTCACATGATATTGTTAACATAGACTTTTCATGAAATTATAGAGATACAGATTAATAATCTTCATAATTTAAATATAGTAAGAATTCAATATATTGCATAATAAAGTATAGCGATGATGTTTAAAGATGTTGAATTAATGTTGCAGGATAAAATTTATTTATTTTTGTAAATTTGGTAGTACCTCTCTATTCATTCATATAATTAAAATAGCAGGTTACATTAACAGATTATATACTTGGTAGCCTCAACCTACCCATAGGAAACCAGGTTTGTTGGCCACCTCAAAGAGTTATAAGCTAACCAAAATTGGAACAGTTTAATTTTGTCTCTAGATACTTTATCGGGTCTATTATCTACTGTATTTATTGACATATAAAAAAAGTAAATTCTATATTGCCTTTCCATATTAAACAAAAAACATTATACCTCACAAATCATTCATCTGACGATTGCATGGGTGTCAAATACTTAACACTTAACCCGATAATATCAACTTGATTTATACTTTGGAGTTATCATTCCATTCGACCAAGGTGTACATTATGGTGATGTTGCTAGAGGTGAATTTCCTAAATATCTCTGCGCATTTCTACCAATATGGAGGCTGCCTTCGGGTCTCCTCCTACCTCTTGAACAAATACAAGGGACTTTACCATTAAACACTTCATTGTCTAATAAATATGAATTGACTTCTTAAACAAGGACAATATTCCTCTAGTATTCCTAGGATTAGACAACATAAGATCTATTTCCTCATCATGAATATATTTCTCCACTTTAGTTTTAAGGTCATGCTCCCATCCAGAAATCAAGGATTTTACTTTACTCGGTGTCCCCACTGCATAGGCATGGAATAATTTCTGCATAATTTCCTTTCTAGGATTTCTTCCCCTTTTACTGGGTCCCACCTTTTCCTTTCCTTTGTCCTTTCCTTCTCTTCTTCCACTAGTTCCTTTTCCTCCCTACGCTTTCACCATTTTTGTTTGTTGTCGGTCTCCCAACAGTTCTACATTCACCCGAATCCACACCGGGCTTCTCCCCGGACGTGCAAAGACTTTAGGATGAAAGATGATAGGAGGACCATTACAAGGAAATAGAGAAACACCATTAGATTTGGTCAGTCTACATAGAATATTGTCCTGTATACTGAGGGTCTCCACCTCAAAAATATTAATATTCTCTTGATCTTTCATCCATATTCCTATATCTCTGGAGGTATTCATATTTTTAGCCAACGACACCCTCATAAATTGATCTGATAGCATTATACATTGTTCATACACAACAATCCCCAAAATAAAGCATTGCGAACATGCCTCTGTATTTATAATTTTATAATATTTTCACTTTTAAATGTGGACGCAGATTAATGACTTAACATTCAGGAGACATGTGTTACCACTCACAAAATATAATGAAACATATCCCACTCACAACAGATAATGAAACATAGCCCATAGAATTACTGAAATTGGATAACTAGTAGACTAATCCTGTGAATCCCAAGAAAATAGACTGAAACTTATCCGTGGTAATAGAATCATGCCCCCAACACACAACAACCCAGAAGCCAACATATACAAATTACTAGTGGCCCTATTGAAGAAATTAATAGAACCCCTAACCCCAAAATAGTCATTGTAAGACATGAATCCAATTTCATATAATTGGCTTGAAAAAATATAAATTTGACATGAAGAGTTGTAGAATTGACATGAATGGTATCAAGAAAAATATTATAATAGAATGAGACAGGTTGTAGGGTTTCCTAAGGCAATTGAGGGGAAGGCATTATCATACTTTCCCTATCAATATTGCCCACCATCTCTCCTAAAATCCTCATGCTTGGTTTACATAGGCTACCATTCTACGTTCTGAAATCAATACAGCCAAAAAAGTAACAGAGGTTGAGGGAATCATGAAGGAATACCAAAGCAGACTCTCCAATAGAAATTAAAAAAACAAATATGATATTGATAAGGTCTATCAACCTTGGCAAACATTGTGAAAACCCTCCCAGACAAATCATACTTCCAAATGAACATCATGACAAAACTAGGGTGGTACGCATCGACGCCCATTACCAAAAAAGGATTCAAACCATACGGCATAATTCCCCCTCTTATATTAGTTACTTCCATACTCAGAAAAAGAAAACATAAGAGGACATACCTAAGGAACCAATGCGCAATGGCTGCAAACGTCGTCCTCTGCCAAACTTGCTTCATTGGCTGCTCCACAGTCGTAAGCACAATAACTGAAATTAACCTTCTCCCCGACATTTTCTCCCTCGAACTCTATGGTATTTCCTAAAAAATTCCTGACATTCCCCATTGTCTTCCGCTTGCATTAAGTTTCAGATTTATTTGGCGTGGGTCAAGCCGCCCACTACTTCTAGCATGTGTCAACTCCATTACAGTGTGCCCTGTGTGGATTCCTCCCACCTCATACCTCCCTCGACACACTTGGAAACACAATCGGGGAAGGATGAAATTTATTTTGAACATTCCTAAAGTATGACATTTAAGAAAGAAGACTATTACTCATGGAAATTTTAATTTCAATCTTTTCATAATGTGGAAATTTTGATACTCAAACTTCTTTCCATTTTTTTGATAAATGCAATGGTTTGAAGTGTTAAATTTACATCTTAAAATATATTATAAATACTGTAGTTATATAAATTCAATTGATAATAAATATGAATAAACATTAATTTATAATAAACCTAAAAACATTTTAAATTTAAAATTTAAATGGTTATCCGGCACCTGCAGCTTCCATGGAGTAGGCACCATCAAAGTAGCACTTCAAAATATTCTTTGAGTGCAACTCGTTATTTACAACTGCTGAACGGAATTGCTTTCGTGTGTCTTCAGCAAATTCAACATCTTCATAAAGTATGAAACAAGAAGGATATTTTGTTTCTTGACTATAAATGGGGGAATTTCCTACATATTTCTTATAGCTAGTCTTCACAAACCTTGTTTCCCTATAAAATCTCCTCTCTTCCCCATTAAAAACCGGAATGATAGCATAAGTGAAATCTAACTTTAGTACACCTCCCAACTTAGCTCCCCAAGACTTGATAGGAGCATTCCAAACCTGGCTGGGATGTCTGCAACCACTACATCCATGACTATACTCTTTGCTAGGATTTGTGCCAACGAAACTACTACATCTTTAATCAACACAACACATTTCACCCTTTTGGAATCAAATGAATACATGTCCCTAAAATTTTTGGCAATTTGCAGGTCAAGTTCCTTCATAACAGGCAATGGCATGAGATTATGGGATGCTCCTGAGTCCAACATGTGATTACATAGAGTATAATCTTGAAGAAACAAAGAAACATAGAAGGGTGTAACAAAGGGATCTATTTCTTCTACATGAGGACCAAAAGTGACCACTAGCTTTTCTTCTTGTAAGTTCAGTGTGTCACTTATGTCTTCCACCTGTGTGAGATTAATAAATTCTGAAATTTCTTTCTTGTAAGCTGGTATTTCTGCTAATTCTCGAAGAGGCACATGAATTTTTACCTTCTCCAACTCTTTAGTTAAATTGAAAGCATAAGTTTTCTTAATGTTCTTTTTAAGTTCTTATTCACTCTTTCGAGAACTTGCTGCTTGGTCGAGTACAAGAACAACTTTTTCCAAGATATTAATGTGAACTGATTTGTTATGGGAGGATTCACCCTGCTGCACATTTGTTCTATTGAGTGAATTTACAGGCTGTTTCTTATTATTGACCTGTTTTGTAGGGTCCTTTTGAAGTGGAGTTGCCGTTGGAGGAGGAATGGAACCTTGTTTTTCACCTTAATTATCTTGCACTCTAGATCCCTTTCTATACCTCAAATCATATTTTCTATGTATCTCAACATACATGAAATCTGTGAATTTCTTACAGTATTCATCCATTTCATGTTGATCAAAAGACACTTCAGCTTCAACATATTATCCCTTACAATATTCCTCTTCATCCTCTTCTATTGTATACATTGCAGATACCTGATCCTTAGCCTCACTTTGGTCATCTTTTGTTGTCTCTTCGAGTGCTGCTTCTATATACAATGGAGCTTGAACCTAGTCTTGGTCTCTCCTTTCCCTTTGCAAGCTTTGCAGGGGATGTCTTTTGAATTGAGGGTTAAACACCCCTCAGTTTTGTTGTACTTGTCTTTGGGAGCTTTTATTTTCCAATTCCGTCTTAGCTAGGTTTTTAGTCAGACTTCTTATCACCTTTGTCATATCTTCAATTCATAGATCTTGTGATGATTCTTCTTTTGTCCTTCCCTTCTCTTGGGCTGGATGTTTTCCTTTCGCCTTTCCATATGTAATCATATTAGGTTCAATATCTAAAGCCTATGTCTGGATCTGCTCAAGAGTAGGGGCTCTTCTCTCTCTAAATGTAAAGCTAAAATTAGCTTCAAAAGCCCTAACAAAAAATACATTTTCTCTTACAGGAGGGGGAATCATCTTTACATGTAAACTGTTGTTCAATTTGCTGAATCTTTTTACAAACTAAGAAATGTTTTCATTAGGATTTATTTTAATTGTATTAAAATTTGTCAACATGTAACCATCATCTCTCTTCTCTCCCCATATCTAAGTGAATTGAGTTTCTAACTCTTCCCAGTCATTTATGGAATCATTTGGTAAACCTTTGAACCATTTCCTAGCCTCTTGACGTAGACACTACACAAATAGTCTCATCACAACATCAAGATGTTCTACATTTCAATTCTCAACAAAAGTGAAAAACAAGGGTAAATGTTCTTCTACGGTTACTTCATCTGCTACAATGAAACTAGGAAGTAATTTGAGGTATTCTTGAGGCATGGCATTCATTGGTTGCAGAAGATTTAGTTGTTCATATATATCCATTAAGAAAGCTGGTGCTACCATATTAACAACTTGGTTAATTGCCCCTTGGGTGGTTGAGGTTGATGAACCTGCTATGAAAGTGAATGAAGGTGGAGGAAAAATAAATATGGGGGTATATTGATGGACAATAGTAGAGGGATCGACAACTATATTTGGTTGAGCTTGAGTGGAGGTAAAAGAAACAGACTTGAAAGAATGTTCTTCTAACTAAGGTTCTTGAATATAAATGGGTGTGCAAGGGGTATCTTGTTCCAAGAAAGGGAATTCCCTGGAAATATATTCAAACAAAGGGTTGTGAGAATTGCTTCAAGGAGCATGCAATGCAGGATCAGGGATTGAAGGAGCTTCACGTTTCCGAGCCTTTTTAGAAACCAATCTTTCTGGATCTCGCAAATAAGGGACTATCTACTGTGAGGTATCTAACCTTGTGTGAGGCCTTTTCGAAGCCATAATTTTGAAAATAACAAACACGACCAAATATTTCCTCCTCACTAAACAACTAGAGGAAATAATGTGAAAAAACAAGGGAAAAATAAACTTCGTTTCTTCGTCCCTGACAACGGTGCCAAAAAATGTTGTATCTTAAGGAAAAATGCATGAAATGTGGTAAGGAATGAGCGCTTAACACATTTTATAAATGTATGTCACAATTACGATATCAAATGGCCTTTGTTTAACACCCTTGGAATTCAATTACTTAATACCCTCAATAATCTGATATAATGAAAGCCTTCACAATGCCATAAACTGTTGAAATTCGAATGTAATGAAAAGAAGAACTATAAAGGAAACTCTAAATGATATGCTGAAACATAGAATCTACCACTTCTATGTTTCAGAGGAAATGCATGGAGACAGAAGAAACTCGAAATAATATGTTGAAATCACAGAATCTATTACTTTAAAGTTTCATTAGGAGTTTGTGAAGAGAGAAGAGATGAGGGGAAGGAGTGAAAATTAAGGTGATTTAACTCTTACTCACAAATGTAATTAAGAGACTAGCTACTAAATTACTTCACTTCATTCAAAGGGGAATATACACAGAGTGAAACATGAAAAATGCACCAACATCAACAGGTGTATGAAAATTGATCTTTTTTCATTAATTTCTCAGAGAATTCAGTCCTAAAATAACATTCCTCCAGAGGTCCACAACTCAGAACCTCATTTATTTATTTCTATCTCCTTAAATACATCAGATTAGTTCGTAATTGTTGAACTTATTGAACTCTTCAACTTCCTAAACTGTTAAGATCACTTATGCAATTATAACAATAAAAAAAATTGAAACCTGGAAATATGGTTTGTTTTGTTGAATTTGATGTTGCTGATGCGTCGTCCTGGAGTGCCCAAGTATCCTTTCTGGTTATGATGCAACAACTGCATCATTTTGTAGCAATGCCTCAGTGCCCGACTCTAACCCAAATATCGGGCTTGGAGTAGTGCCCCTGTATGTTGTTTTGGCTGACTCTGTCGATGCCTCTGTGCTTCAAACATTGCCATCGTATTACCTGCTACCTGAATCTGCCTTTTATCCTTTGATCTACATCAGGTCACTTACCTGAGTCTCTCTGCTGTGATTTTCCTATTTCTTCATGGCCCAGGTGTTTCACTAGCTTTACGTTATAATCCTCTTTTTCTTCCTCCAATATAGTTTAACACAAAAAATACCTTTCCGTCGGATTTGAAAACCTTTGGAGTTCGCTTTTGAAACCACATCAGATTTCATTGTTTGTAGCTTTTCTTTGATAATTATCTTCTAAGTCTTGTGATGTGCGCTATGCGATCGGGCCCCATCGCATCACATATCACGCTTCAGTGAACATAACTCAAGACCTTTGCACTTAATGTTTAAAACTTGCGATGTGCGGTATGTGAGCCACATCACTACATACCTTTCTTTGGCGAACTTAAATTTTACCTTCCACGCACCTTCATTAAAAGTTGCGATTGGCGATTTGTGATCAGGCCCCACCGCATCGCACATCGTACTCCGGTGATTTTAACCTCTACCTCCCGTGCCTATCCTTTGAAACTTGCGGTTTGTGGTTTGCAATTTAATCTCTGCCATCCATCGCTCCACTCCAGCTCTACGCTTCGATTGGGACTGTCCATTTTTTCCTTTGTGCCTCCTCCAAAACTTTTAAGTTTTTAAGGGAAATTTTCCCTTTCTTCCCCTTTTCAAACATTCTGCACGTGGATGAGCCTGACTCGACCCACCTTTACATCTTATCACGTAATGTTAATGTACCATCATATAGCTTAAAGTTCTTCTACAACACACAAAATTTTATATTTTCTACCATATATGCTTTTTTGGTGTTTTGAAAATTAATTCGAAGGTAAATGCAAATGAGCCACAACATGATGCATGATTTTTTATTTTCAAAGGTTGAGCTTGTTACCTTTGAAAATGAAAAATATAGAACATACATATCTATCAACCTCTCTTTGCACTTTTCAATGCAATTGCTAGTATAAATACATTTAAAAAAAATGTTGATGCCGATTGGGGTTGTCACTATTGGTTAGACAAAATGATTAAACTATCTCACCATTTATCTAGATTCAAATTCATGATAATGATATTAAGAATTAAGAATGCTTTTATAAATATTATTATTGTAATATCATTATAACTAGAAATATTGTTATATTGACTTGAGTCTTATGAAAAATATATTTAATTATAAAATATATATTTATAAATACACAAAAATATACCATTAAAGAAAAATAAAACCAAACATATGTTACTTAGCTATTATCAAATGACTAAAACATTTTGAAATCAACAAATTACAAATTTCTGACATGGTATCAGTATTAGCTAAACTATATCATGATGCTTATTTTCTAGAGGGATGGGGAGGACAAGGCAACCAATATTAATCAATGCACTAAAGCATTATAGTAATCTATGTAGGTAGCATGTTCTAATACATGTTGATTCTTCGATTTTAAATAAGTCTGTGCCTTCTACTATTCCTCTGGCCCTTCACCTTCCCCATTACTTGCTCTGCCCTCTGGGGATCTTCGCTTTGGTTTTATCCACCAGCCCCGACTTCTGAGATGAAGTAGAATGACCCATCTAAGTCTGGCCTCCAGGAATCTTCTGTTTGATTTTATCTAGCAGCCCCGGCTTCTGATTCGGATTAGAATGCGCAGTTTGAGTCTGGCCTGCCTGAGTGTGACTATTGGTGTGGCCACGGTCCTGCTGCTGCTGAGCACCACCAGCCCGAATGGGTGCTACATTTTGAGCCATGATAAAGCACTAAAAGCAGGTATACATATGATAAAGCAGTAGAAGCAGGTATATATATCAATAAACAATCATAGAGATGCGAATGTAGTGATGAAATGAGATGATATATTGAAAGTGAATTGCAATAAAAGAGGGAGGGTATATTTATAGCTCTGGTTGTTCTGTGACAACTTGTCTGGCTTTTCTGCTGTGCAAGCGGTGCGGTGCGGTGCCGTGTGGAGGAAGACTTAAATTATCTTCTTTATCTTCTTTATGGTGTCATTTAACAAAGTTATGCTTTTTAAAGAACAATTGCAAGTAAATTTTCATTGTTGAAAAAAAAAAACATATAATGAATGTGCAAATAAATCAAAGATATAATGGATTTATGCTACTTGCAATTTTTAGAAGAGGGCTTGTTTGGCCTCATTTTAATTTTCTAGTGAAATTTATATTGAAAATTAGACCACACTCTTTCCATACCTTAAGAATTTCACAACAAAAAAATAATATTAAATTAACTTATATTTGAAAAATAAACAAAAATGAAGGATAATTATCCTTATATCAATTTTCAACTAGTCCTTTCTATCAATTGGCAATGAGTTATAATGAAAATATCACATACCATATCTTGCCAAGCTTCTTTCAAGTGAATCTCTATAGTATATTCTGAGTAAAATGATTTTATAAATGAAAATCAATGAAAAAAATAATCATTCAAATTTAAAATTTTGAATGGAAAACTAACCTTTGAGAAAGAGAAAAACTAATGTTCAGCACAAAAGAAAATTTGGAAGGAAACCAAAAAAATAAAATAAAACACTCACCTCGTGAATATCCATTTTAAGAATAATTTAATTATGAAAAACATATTTGATGATTTTATAAATTGAAATCAATGGAAATTTAAAATTTTGAAGGGAAAGCGAACCTATGAGAAAGTGAAAAGGTAAAGTTAAGAAAAAACAGAAAAGGAAATCTGGAAAGAAAAAAACACAGACGGGAATTGAATTATAAAATACATATTTTATTTTTTTCCCAACCAGCTTGTCATGAGGCATGTCCTTGTGCATCACACCACAATTGTGGTAATAACCAACCCCCATCTTAACTTTAAAAAAAAAAAAACACAATGAAAACACTCATCTTGTGAATATCAATTTTGATAGGAATTGAATTATAAAAGACTTACCGAGCTCTAAATATGCTATTTTTACCATGCTTTTTCATTTTAACCAACCAACATGCCGCGACACAAGTCTCTATGGATCACACCACAACTGTGGCAATAAGAAACCACAACTTAATTGGTACATGAAGATATCCATTATGGGTTTGGCCACACACATCATTGTGTGTATGGAATGCCTCAATTTAGGGGAATTTATAAATTGGGAAATGGACTGAGAAACTCATGCGAAACTGTGAATGAAGTTTCGTCTACCTTTCTATTTAACTGGGGGATGAAGCGACTCACTAATTGGGAGTGTCTAGGAAGGAGCTAAACATCATGCTAGCTTCGAGCAAGAAGGAAGCTATATTATTCAATGTGATGACTTCACGGGAAAAAAAGGAAGGAGATGGAGGGTTGACACTTGGTCAAATGGAATAAATTGGGATTTCTATGTCCAATCACTCACTATCGTCAAATTTATCATCTAGAGGATGGGAAAAATCACCACTTCGAAATGGGTTAACATTCATCTCATGCTATAGTGCATGAGACAAGCCACTCGAGCCATAATAAAAATCAAAGCTAACAATTATGCGATGCAAAATAAATTAGGAACTTAGAACCGTCGTGGCCAACGGACCTCTTACTAGGTGTGCATTGGATTCGACTACCAAAAACAAAACACAAATGAGTTAAAAGAAGGAGAGAGAGAAAAGCCTCTATGCAAACATGATCACAAATATATGTGAGACATCACAAAAAAGTTTAAGCATGGGAATACTTGTGTATTTCAAACCTAAGTCTAGTGACCAGAAACAAGAAAGGGTTAGTGTGTTAAGGGACTAGAGTGCCTCTGGTGGGAAAATGCACAAAGCCAGGGTTGTATGCGAAGTAATTTATGTCTCGGGCCAAATTTCTTGTAAGAAAATAAAATGTGAATGAGACGAGGGTAACAAGGGTGGTCACCCAAAATCACCAAACCATAAGCTGAAATCATCATTGATTCACCAAGACAAATATGGTCCATACACATATGTTCCACACAAGCCCCATGTGAAATCCATGTGATAACCTACAAATATTCCACACATTGACAAAATATCTTGTAAGCACACAATCGCAACTACCAACTGATTTAGATAATAAGTATTAGAATCAGTCTACTGCTCCAGCAAAAGGACTGGCTTTTACAATCATTGATATCCAAGAGGAAGGGATAAAATTGAGTTAGTGAAAGCACATTTCTAGTTTTATTTGATGTTGCGAGTTTTATTTGGAGAATTCCCTTACAATTCATAAAATAAAATAAATTTATGGTGTCATTTAACATAGTTATGAATTTTAAAGAACAATTAGAAGTAGATCCCCATTATTGAAAAAAAAATGGCAAAAACATACATTGAATGTAAAACTTCAGCAATTCTATCCATGTAACACTAAATAAATCAGGGATATAATAGATTTATGCTAGTTGTAATCATTAAAAACGAGTTTTTCTGGTCTAATTTTAAATTTTGAGTGAAATTTATATTGAAAAGGAGACCATACCGTTTTCATACCTCAAGGATTGCAAAATAAAGAAGTCATCTGTAACCATCATTTCTCATAATTCTTTGTCTATGGGATCAGAATCAGAGAGTGCATACCATTTCCTAATATTACTAATAAATTGTTGAATATTATAACTTCATGCATAACACACAGGTCTCAAGACTTTCTCTACAACATTATGAATCTGCCTATGGAAATCTACATTCAAGAATATTATAATTGTTTTATTAATTAACATTGTTTATTTTTAATATATTAATTTTTAATACTTAATTATTAACTGTTTAATCCAATGACGAACTAATGTTCAATCATTTAACAATCGATCTGATGGTGAACAATGGTGCAAAGTGGAATCTGGGGAGTTCTTCCTAGAGGGAACACCTTACGGTGCAATTATAGTTGATGGTTTATTATGATCAACATATAGTTGAATATGGATGACCATAGTTGTCCACATCTCACTATGTTGGACTACAATATATTATGATTAACTATAGTTTTCCATGGTTGATTATGCTTGTTTGACAACCCTTTTGTTAATACCTCTTATAAATATTTATAATTTTTTTTTGTAATCAAATTGTGGAAATGTAAACACAATTAACTCGTTTTAACCATGGTTGTCCACATCTCACTATAGTAGACTATAATATATTATGATTAAGTAGGGTTGTCCATGGTTGACCATGGTTGATTATGCTTGTATGGCAACCCTTTCATTGATCACTCTTGTAAATATTTATAAATTTTGTTTGGAATTAAATTGTGGAAATGTAAACAAAATTGACTTGTTGAGAAAATAGATAGGTTCAGAGCTTTGAGGAGGGATTTCATGGAAAATTGGAGAAAATTATTATTTAATGATAGTCATGGTCTCATTGGTTTGCCTTTAATGGAGGTGCATGCATATTTATGGATTTGGAGGAAGTGTATGGGATTCCTTGGGGAAGGACATGCCCATACTCCTCTTGGGAAAGTCCACAAGAATAAAATGACTAAACATTAAAAGAAAAAGAAATGTTGGTAGGAAGGACATTTCAAACAAAATAAAAATGAGATAGAGTGGGTAACAAGTCTATAAAGGGGATATTAAAAAATGAGGCATGGGAGTATGTATTGGGGGGCACAACAATTTTAAGGAGACAACATTCTAAGAGAGAATCCAATCCTCAAATGGGAGTAGTAGTTGGAGATGAGGCATTAAAAAAGGAAAATGGGAGACATCATTCAGGGGGGGTAGCATGCAAAGTTCAAGGGAGGATGCGTAGGAAACATTAGAAGTTGAAGAGTGCTTCAAAGAATCCCTCTAATGTGATTAACATGAAAATCAATTCAAACAAGGACAATTTTGTCGAGGAATAACAATAGACAAAATTGAGCATAGAACTAAGTTTTGAGAGACAAATATGTGGTGGAAAACACCTTAGAAGCACACATAATATGTTACTGGAGCATGGGAGAGGGCAAAGAATCCACAAACCTAGGTACAACTATGAGTGCATGCAGTAGAGTGTGGGAGGCATAGATCAAGTGAAGGAGTATGGGTTCTTTATTCTCTTAGCTTGGGTGGGGACCCTGTTTCCTTTAGATTCCTGGTTGTAGAAGAGTTCTTAGTGGTTTTTTATGCTTCATTATGGAGATAACGGTTGTTTTCAAAGCGCTCTAGAATCAAATTTTATAGTGGAGCCACGAAAGGCATTGTTGTATAGATTAAATGGGTCGAGATGGTGAAATATTTGGACTCCCTAAGGTAGCATACTATTTGGTCATTTTCTCTTGAGCACTCCTCCTTAGTCTCTAAATATTTCTCGAGGGTGGTTGACTGCAAAAAATATTACGGATCAGGTAATCCAATGTTGGGTGGATATTTTAAGTCCCAATCTCAGTTTCCAGTGAATTTTTGTACATTAGATAAGTTCTCATTAGTTGTAATGCTTGTATCATAATTACTCCATGAACGTTCATCCATCTATTCAAGTAGGAATGCATGAGACATCATCTAGCGAGGGGTGATTAACTATTAATTTCCATATGGTAACAAGAGTTACTAACATGATGTACTTAACGTTTACTTCTTATGCAACAAAACTATTGGTTTCTTTCCTCGTAGCCTACAACAACCAAGATATACTTCTATGGTTGTGTGCTCAATGGTTGTCATTTATCTACATGAATATGAGTATCTGATGAATTCTTGATGCAATTACTTGTTGTATTGAATATTGAAGGTTTGGACAACCTTTTGTTATGACCTTGGATGCATAGTATTCCCTTAATAGCTGCAAAGTTGGTTTCATCGCTAAGTGTGTGAATGGTAACAAGTGTTATATCAAAATTTCTAGGTAAATGGTATGCTAGTACATACTGGAGTTTTGGTGTGAACTTTGTGAAGCTTAAATGAAGGGAGGTCACTAAATACATGAATAGATTGTGAATGCTTATTGTCATTTTTAAAATTTTTATTTTGAAGATAAATGCATATTTGTGTGTAATGTAAAGAAGAATGTGTGGGCCTCTTGTGTTGATGAACATATACCTATTCAGGACTATAGTGACAGAGATGTGTATTATTTATTGTCACCAATTAATTTTCAAATGAATGGTTAGTGTTTTGAATGACCCCTCTCTCTCATATAAGAGCCATGGATCCTTTTAATTTAACTCAACGACACAGAGCCATTCACACCACTAACTGTAAATTACAAAATTAACCAGTGACAATAAATAATACACATCTTTCAAACCATAATATTGAATATGTATCTTCTATATATATATATATATATATATATATATATATATTTGTAGAATTCATGGGCATGGCTGTGGTTCAATTATTGCAGAGATTAGGCTTTGCCTACGTAGTGGAGACCATATATCGGGCGGTAGAAAAGTCTTAAATCTCAGTTCCTAAGAGTTGGTCCAAGTCCTCTTTTGATAGTGCTAAAGCTTAGGAAGTATAGGCTAAAATGTTTGACTAAATTCTCAGGGTAGTGTGGCAAGCCGAGATGGGATGGAATTTGACGAACAAATTGTGCTTTATTTGTTAAATATAGTTAAAATGATTTAAATGGTTATTAGAGTTGTCGAAATTTATGATTGTTTTATTTAAGTACTTTCTTGATTTTTCTGACCATAGTTTCTAGAAGGCTGATGATGGATGGGTGATGGCTATTGATAAGTCTTTTGAGGGAGGGAAAATTGGAAGAACCCCCAACCCCTCAGATGTTGAGATACAAAATTATCATTATTTTGGAGTAGGAGAGGGTGTTTCTGCTCTAAGGACCCTTAAATTTAAATCCAATTCATCTGGTGGGGAGAGGCTGAGGCTGATTCCAACTTGGATAGGCTTAGGTATATTTTCTTCTCTTTCTAGATCTTTCTTGTTGCTCTTTTTCTGCCTGATAGTGATGTCTTGAAAGTAATTACTAGGCTTTATCTAATATATCTCAACAAGAGTAACCCATGTTAAAGTGGAGATGTGATAAATCTTCAGAGCTTATTTATATGAGAGAAAAGCTGCATAACTGGAGTGTTTAGGATAGAAAGGTAGGTAGGAGCATCAGAGCACTCTGGTGTTGAATCAGAAATCGCATATTTGAATAAGTAATTCAAAGGAGGTCCGTTAAATTTGAGGTTCAAAATAATATGTGTCAATTTTTTATCTGGATTATCGTGGTTGTCGTAGAATATGGAGGTTATATGTTTCAAAGAATCTATTAATGTGATTTGATGAAAATATTGGTTGTTAACAGACTTAAGGGAATTTAGTTCAATATGATCTATAAGAAGGGAATATTCAACAAAAAAAAATCTTGAATAAGAGAGCTTGGGTAAAGGAGAGACTTACCGGCTTGATTCGTATCGAAAGAGTAACTGTGCTCGACTGTATTAGATGTCTTCCACCACTTTATTAGTGAATTTTTCAGAGGCAATGTCTACACTGTCCTCGGCTATCATTCATTTTTTATAGCCTTGTACATGGTCATCTATTGAAAGATTCTTTTGCCTTGAGTAATCAAGCCCAAGTTGTTTGTGTGACACCTTGTTGAAAATAAAATCCTTTACCTCCTCTAAGGATGACTCTGACCTTTCTTTTGAGACCTGTAAAGGTGTATGAGGTGTCCAATTTTGAGGAATCGACTATAGAGCCAACCTCGTCAGTGTTTTCTAATGGATATCGGTACCAAAACCCCGACGCAGAGCAGCCACATAAGAGCTTTCTCGGTGGCCAAAATCTCTAAATTTAATACATCTAAGGGGATATTCTGGTAGTCTAGTGAATGGAGGGTCTACCTGTCACCCCAAAGGAATTTTAGAAACCTTGGTAATCCTTCTATAGTCTCCATATCGACTATATGACACCAAGAGAGAAGCTTCATCGAGTTAAATGGAACTTCCTAGTGAATTTTCTACCTTGATGAGTACCTCCTTTGAAAATAGCTCAAAAGGGAGCCTCGAAAACATAACCCAAAGGTGATTTCACGGTTGTTTTTTAGTGCTCGGACAAAATTCAGAATTCCATTGTTACTCCGGCAATGAACTCCTGCAGAGAAAGCGAAAGTGGATCCATTTGTTAACTAACCTACTCACAATAAAAATAGAGCATACTAGTGGTTTCATGTCACTCTGATCTAGGAAAGAAGTTGCTTGTGCATCATTTTGGTCATTTCGATGAAACTTAGTTTATCAATTAAATCTCTCATATACAGGGATTCCACTCTATCCAAGTTTATGTTCACCTAAGGGTTAGTTCTTTCATAACCGCTAGAGCCTTTACATGTTTTTGGACACGTTTTTTCTTTGCCTTCCCATTACCATAAATGGGAAACAACCCTTCTCCTCCTACTCCTTGAACTTATGAGAAAGCCAGATCGAGTTGTTCTTCAGTGACAAAGTGAAATTGACACAGCTTTTCTGTTTACGGGTGGGACTCTCTTTGAGATAATTTCCACCCCATTTTGACCTTGGGCGAAATTGGTCCCATCATTTTGTCATACTGTGATTGTCTGTGCCTTTTGCAGGATCCATTCAGATGATCGGTCCAGACCAAAGGTAGGTGGAGGAACATCTAGATACCAAAGATAGGTGGTAATAAGTGAACGAATTTGGGTTTAGGACGTTGAAAACAAAGCCTTAGGGTAATGGAGGGTTTTTCCAACAACTATGATGCGCAAAGAAACTTGCGTCATATCGTTAACATAGACTTTGTTTGATCAAATTATAGAGATAAAAATTAAACATAGACTTTGTTTGATCAAATTATAAAGATACAAATTAAAAATATGCATAATTTAAATATAGTGATTTTCAAAGATGTTTATTTTATGTTGTAGGATGAAATTTATTTTGAACGTGAATAAAATATGACATTTAGGAAAGACAAAATATTATTCATGGAAATTTATACTCTAAATATTTTCATTATGTGGTAGTTTTTATACTCGATTTTCTTTCCATTTTTTTTATAAATGTGATGGTTTTGAAACATAAAAATATAACTAGCAATTTCACTGGATGTTGCAAAGGAAACACCGTAAGGCGTAAGGCGGTAGCGTAGGAACCAATAACATAAAAGAAATAATGGGTGACCAAATTACTCTATATGGATATGGGAGATAGGGGCACCCTACCTAACTAAGTAAATTAGCAAGAAATGTTTCATTATTACAGGTAATAGTTTCTGACTTAACAAGATATGGACCAATATAAACAATAACAAAATCATAGTAATGTAAAAAATAAATATTTGGTATACACAAAAACTTCTAAACTTATATATTAACAAAAAATATAGCCAACAGACAAACAAGGAAGATTACATTACAGAAGTAAAATTTTCTACAATTTAAACTACAGTTACATCATTTCATAAGTTGAAGAAGTAAAATAATTTGTATGGTAAATTCCGGTTTCATTTTTTATTAGTTAAAGGTGGACGAATTGATCAAAAATCATTGTACAAGGGATTCATATTTTGCCTCCAAAAAATGCAGGGGAAAATAAGGAAAAATATGCTCCCAACAGATTTTAAGAGTTTAATTGCAAAATTTTAGAAAAGTTGTGTAGCTATAAATTTTATTGTTTGTCACATGTTAAACTCCTTTCTTCTAAAACACTTAATTCTTTATGGGATTCTTTTCGTGGACCAATCAATGAGAAAATGTGTTGAATTATTACAGTGAAGATAATTATAATGAAAAAATGAGGCATTCTTCAAATTTAATTTCATCTCGAGGGCATAAATAATCAACAATATTAAAAAGCCTTGAAATATGGAAGATTTTTTACATCGCCAAACTATTTTAGTTGAAGTCATTTATCGATAGTTTCTTTTCCATGGTGGAGACCACAAGATTGAACTGAATACGGATTTCATTCGTGGAATGCGAACATGTTTTTTCTTCTCATATGATTCCACCACGAATCCAAAAATTGCATGCTCCACTCGGAATTACGACAACATAACATTGTTATGTCCATATTCAAGAAGAAAGTTACTAATCATTTCTAAAGAGTGATTTGAATAGACTAATTTTATATCTTTAATGATGTAGTTCCTACACTATGTTAAACCCCAACAACCCGATCAAAATGAAATATTTTCTCGATACTAATACAGAAAGGAATAAATTTCATTTCACACATTAAATTTTTAAGAATGCCTCAAAATTCTCAAAATTAACATTCTATTTTTCTCTTTCATGGAATCCATACAAACTAAAAAAAACCACAATAGAAGTGTCTCACCAAACTTCCCTTTGACCACATTCCAAGAACTCAAAATGTATGGATTTAGAAGCATGTTCCTCCAAGAAGACAAATAAACGACATTTATCATTTGAAGCCCATTGATTTAAGTTATTTGAACTCACGGGACACTAAAAATACAACTAACACTTTGGAACTCGTCATCCATTGTCATATAAAAGTATGTTCCTTTCCCTCCTATTTATATCATCCAGCCTCTCCAAAATATTTTGACATGTACATCAAAACCAATAAAATTTTTCTTAATTTTGTTTTTCGCTCAGCAGAAATGTACACTCTACAAAAAGAACTTAAGAACAACCTTTCACTCTATGTTTGAATAGGTAAATTTTTGTGGATTTTGGTTAAGTATCATACTTAGTTGTTCCATATTCGAAGTCTTTAGATGGATTTTTCTTATGCAATTGACTTGATTTATTATTATAATTGGTTATCTTCATAGCACCAGTGGAAGAAACGCACAATGAAGAATGTTCACGTCCATTGAATCCTACATCATTTTCGCATATCTCTTCAATAGAAGTGTCTTGTAAAATCAATGCAATTTGTGCACACCATTATAATGTTTCAAATTGATATATTTACAATGCCCAAGATATTCAATCAACATTATTTACCACAAAAAAGAAAAATAAAAAAACCTAGAAAATAGGCTTTTGATCAACCTCTAAGGAGACAAATGAGAATTTTGAATGTATTTTCATTGGATACAACTTTTGAAGTGCTTCCATGGTGATGGATAATATCTAAAATATACATATGATAGGTGATCCCTTAATTTTTATATTTATAAATATCATAACAGCTGCATTTTTTCAATGTTTCTACAATTTTTCATGTGTATGAATGTAAAGTTTTTTATATGTCTGCATTTTAAGTTTGTTTTGATTTTCTAACTCATGATTTGATACAGGGAAACATGAATATATGTATTCTAAATCTACTGATGCATTGTAAGATGTGAGTACTAAGGCCTCTCATAAACTAAATACCAAATTTTTGTATATGTCTATATTTTATGTTTGTTTTGACTTGATAACTCATGATTTGATATAGGGAAACATCAATATATGTATTCTAAATCTACTAACGCAATGTAATATGTGATTACTAAGGCCTCTCATAAAATAAATACATGTTTTCAGAGGTCATGAATCACGAGAAGGATTCTAACCGAATTGTAACCACCAACTCTTTCCCTATTCAATATTTGTAGTTGTGACATGTTCATGCTTAGCATGGTCTGCAGTTGCAAGTTTTGTGGGGCGCTTTCCTACAAGAAGGAAAAATTATTATACTAGATTAGGGAAATCCTTGCATATAGTTTCTTTCTACAAACCTTGGATTGAAAATGTGAAAGGAATGAATCATTGGATAGTATACAAGATTGCACCAACAAATAACTCCTTTCGGGGCTTCCTAGCATAAAAAAATATACAAAAAATAATAACTCTCTCTAATGCTCTTTATCCTCCAAGAAATGGTAAGTGTCATGATATTTTAAAGATACACAACTTCCAATGGTGTATATGTTTCACTTCCTTTTATAGATTGAAAAAAATAAGGCATCAAATCTTACAATAAAGAGAAAAAAATGGAGCACAACGAATGGTAAAATTGTCTCCAAGAATTTTCTTAAGAGTCAAGACATTGAGATATGGAGAGATTTGGGTGGTGTAGACTCTGCAAACCTCTGTGAGAATAGTGATGGATAACAGGGGTGGTAGATATATGTTTAAATTTTAAATGCTAAGATTTTTCGAGCTCCCTAAAAAAGAGACATAGGTAGGTAAGAGTTCAGATATTGTGAGGACTCAGATTTAGAATAATGAGCTACGTGGTGAGCATGGATCTTGAAGCATTCCAGTTGGGTGGTTCAGACCCTGCAAACCTCCATGAGAACAGGGGTGGCTAACAAAGGTGGTAGAGATATTTTAAAATTTTAAACGTTAAGCTGTTAATATCTCCACAAAAAGGAGACACATGTAGGCAAGAGTTTAAATCTTTTGAGGACTCAAATTCAGGATAATGAGCTACATGGTGAGCATGTATACCTAATATTTCTTTTTAAAGAGTGATTTGAATAGACAAATTTTATATATTTCGTGTTGTAGTGCCTAGAATACGTTAAACCCAAAACTACCGAGCCAAAATGAAATAATTTATGGATGCTAATATAGAAATGCATAATGCTTCAGAATTCTCAGAATTAACATTTTATTTTACTCTTTCATGTTATCCATAAAAACTAAAAACAACCCACAACATAAGTGTCTCACCAAACTACCCTTTGACCATACTCCAGGAACTCAAAATGTATGGATGTTGAAGTATGTTCCTCCAAGAAGGAAAACCAATGAAATTTATCATCTTAATCACATCGATTTAAGTTATTTGAACATGCATGACACCAAAAATACCATTAATGTTCTATCACTCATCATCCATTGTCATATCAAAGTATGTTCCTTTCCCTCCGATTTATATCATCGAGCTTCTCAAATTTATTTTTACATGTGTATCGAAAACAATAAAAATTTTCTTAATTGTTTCTTCCCCTTGGCAGAATTGTAAATCCTACAAAAAGGAACTCAATAATAACCTTTCACTCTATATGTAAATAGGAAAAAATATGTGGATTTTGGTTAAGTATCCTACTTATTTGTTCAAGATTGGAAGCATCTTCAGATGGATTTCTCTTATGGAATTTACTTTTTTTTCTTCGTAGAGTTAGTTCTCTTAAAAGCACCAATGGAAGCATTAGACATTGAAGAATGTTCTTGTCCATTGAAGCTTGCATCATTTTCCATTTTCTCTTCAATAGAAGTGTCTTGTAAAATCGATGCAACCTTTCCACACCATTATAATGTTTCAAAATTATATTTACAATTCCCAACATCTCTGATAAACATTTATTACCACGATAAAGAACAATATAATGACCTGGAAAATAGGCTTTTGATCACGCTCTTAGGACAAAATTGAGAATGTTCACGGTATTTTCATTGGACACGACTTTTGAAGTGCTTCCATGGTGTTGGATAATATCTACAATAAACATATGAAAAGTATTGTATAAAAACCAATATGTTCTTTTATTCTAAACAAGTTACAATTATTTTGATCAAAATCAACATCACAATTACAGTACTGGAACAAGTTGTCAAGATAAGTCTAAGAAACCATAACTCCAAAAATATCTAAAGACTAATACTAAAAAATACTTGTCAGATACATGACAACACCAATATATGTCATCTAAATTTATTGATGCATTGTAAGGAATGAGCTCTAAGGCCTATCGTAAATTGAATACCCATTTTTGGAGCCCAGAAATCATGAGAGTGCCTCCAACCCAACTGTAACCACCAACTATTTCATTGACTGAGTGTTGTAGTTGTGACATGGTCATGCTTAGTCTGGTCTCCAGTGGCATGTCTTGTACAATATACAAGCTTAAGGAAAAAAATAACTCCATTCAGGGTTCATAAAATAGAAAAATGTACAAGTAACAAATAAATGTCGTCAAGGCTCTTTATCCTCAAGTAATGGTAAGTTTCATGATATTTTAAAGGTGGAAAACTTCCAATGGTGGATATGTTTCATTTCCTTTTAATAGATTGAAAAAAAGAAGGCATCAAATGTACAATTGGTAGAGGTGCAAAGATCCTTACAATGGATCAAAACGAATGGGAAAATTATCTCCAAGAATTTCCTTAAGAGTCAAGACATTGAAATAGATAGAGAGTTGGGTGGTGCAGACTCTACAAACCTCTGTGAGAACATGGGTGGCTAACAAGGGTAGTAGAGATATTTTTAAAGTTTAAATGCTAAGCTTTTTCCATCTCCCCAAAAAGAGACACATGTAGGTAATAGTTAAAATCTTATGAGGACTCAGACTGAGTGCAACCTTCGTTATGAAGTGGTTAGGGTGTCACCATAAAATTCAAGTAGGTGATTTGAAGAAAAATAAGAAAACAGATCGAGGGGATTTTTATCCTTAAACACATGCCATTAGAACTAAGAGTCACGACAATCTAAATTCCAATTTCACTATACAGTGTTCATCACGGATAGGAACAAATACACACAAATGAAAAAATCAATTATCCCTCTCCTAAATTGAATAGGGGCATGATGTGTATGAGTTATAGAAACCCTAGGCCTCAATTGAATTGGGATATGTATCAAAACCTCACTTTAGAAACACTAAATTTTCAAATTGTTTACAAATTTAGCATAATGAGCTACCTGGTGAAAATGGCTGCCCAGTAATTATTTTAACCTCTTTTTTCTCTCATGTATGTTCACTTGCAATGCCATCCTCTTATGGTATGATTCTTCCATTTCCTACTCATCAAACTAAATTTAAATTTGATACCCAACAAGAAAGACCATAACAATCTATTTCTGGAGAAGTTCAAATTGTCAAGAGATAGGTCCAGCTACAAATATTTTGTGAGGTAAAGAGAAACAGATGACTCATGGTCAAGAAAAATTTGGGAATTTTCAAAACTCCATACATGATACTACCTACTACAAAATGCCATGGATTTTAGACAATTGGAAATTCTGCTTAATCGATTGAGAATTTAGGCCAATATAGATATATGCCCAAGTCTTATTTGATGAGTCAATCTAATTTGTTTGACTTGCAAGTCCATTACTTGGAGTCTCTCGCTGCACTCGATTTCTTCATAGAAAAGTCACATTCAAGATTCCACTTGGACTGAGAAGTTGACGAGTCTTGTAATATCAAGACTCCATTTATGACTTTGAGGGGAATTGAAAAGATATAATGAAATTGAACAAAGTTTTTGGATTCTATAGTTAAATGCAAATAAGCAAGTATTTATTTGAATACAAACAATTTTACTATATTTGTTCTTTTTAGATAAAATCCCCAATTTCATGGCAAGAAAACCTATAAGTAGAATTGAATTACACTAGTTTTATCTTGTATACGTACTTTTATAATCCGAACTGTAACTGAAAAATATAGTATGAATCAACTATCAGTTGGGGATCTATTTCCACTATTATTAGATAGTGGAACTTACTTAGATATTTGAAATATGAAATTTCTGAAATATGGAGTTCGAGATATTGAAGTAACCCTAAATTAGGAAATTAACAAGGAAACTAACTGAAAGAAAATTCAATATTTTTTAAGAGTAATAACATCAAAAATTTGAACTATAGTAATAACATGGAAATACTAGAGAATTCAGTTAAAACTGAACACACACTTTGAATAGCAAAAATAAATTTTAGTGGGCAATGGATTGTATCTGGAAATCATATAGCCCGAGAAGACACTGAATAAAGGGGGAGTTGCAATGTATCTCATGAGTGAAAGACACATACCTGTGAGCATGCATTGATAACTTTTTATGCTAAGAAAAGAAAATTTCTCGAAAATATAATGATCACTAAAAGAGCATGCTATTTCTAAATACCGTACAAGAGATGTATTTTTTCAATTATAGGTAGAATAAAATGGCTATGGCAAGGAATTCATATAGATCTTGTAAAATTTATTTTATAGATAACTTTACATTAACATATGAAATATTATTCCATTGTCTCCTCATTAGACTAAATTTAAATTTCATACTCAACCACAAAGACCAAACAAAGTTTTTACAAATGTGGCAATACTTGATATTTTTTGTTATAGTGTTAATTCTGTGAAGCTAAGACATTTTTATTTTGAGTTGCATCACAGTCTATTTGTTGAGAAGTTTAACTTGTGAAGAGATTGGTCCAGTTGTAATTCTTTGTGAGGCCAAAGAGAAAGAGTTGACTCCTGATTAAGAAAAACTCAAGATTTTTTATTAAATTAGAAAATAAAATGATTGAAATGGGGCATCCACCCATGATATTCATCCACTCATGTTATCCATCCACCCATGGAAATGACCCATGGTATTGTAAATGGCATCGACCCATGGTATTGATTCACCTATGTTATTGCAAGTGACATCTATCAATGATATTCATTCACCCATGGTATGTATCCACCCATGGTATTCATCCACAAATGGAATTTACCCATGGTATTGTAAGTGGTATCTACCGATGGTATTAACCCATGGTATCCACCTATGGTATCTATCCATCGTATTGTAACTAAAAAAAGGCTATAAATAACAAGCGTCACTTTGTAAAAGGGAAAATTTTCCACCACAATGTAGCTTCTACAACTATTATCTATTTTAATAAAACAAGATTCTTTGTGGTTTTATTTAGAGCATGTTCTCTTTTTTTTATGGCATTCTAATTTTGTAGATATTACGAGATCCATTTCAATTTTTTGGATCTTGGGGGCCTCCTCCCAATATCCATATTATTGGTATCAGATTCAGGTTGCAAATATATGAGAGTGAGGGTTTGATGCATATTTCAATTTTAATGTTTTGCAACAATCTTCAGCAAACTCCATGAATTTTTTGGGCGGCGTGTTTCCAAATCAGATCTGAAATTTTTGGTGAAAATTTCACCAAACAAAGACCAGATCTGGATTCCCTACGAAAAAATACCCAAATTCAAAAAAAAAATTGACCGAATTAGAGTTCGGATGAGAGAGATATCGCTGATTCAAAATCGGTAATGTTGCAAAAAAAAATTCTGACGTCAATTCGTGGGCACAAACTCTTATATATATATATATATATATATATATATATATATATATATATATATATATATTTCATATTTTAGTGCAAAATTTCAAAGAAATGGTTACTGATCTAAGCTCCCCTTGAAAAACCACCCGATTTAAAAAAAAAAATAGGTTGAATCATAGATCATAAGAGAGAGTTATCGCTGATTTAAAATCAAATATTTTTTTTAGAAAAAAATAATTATTTTTTCACAAAAAATAATCTTCTACATTCACACGCACCAATCCTATCTATTTACATAGGATTACGATTTATGGCTCTCACATATTCCTAGCCATCCCTTGAGAGATTTAAGTCAATAGAGGCTCTGAGACCATGTTTGGATTTATGATACACACAAACAAGATTTCTATATTACTTCTAATAAATAGAGATACATCAAATATATATATTTGGAGTGAGATCCAACTTATTCCACTCATGGAGGGAGAGGTTGATCTCTCAACATCCTCCAACACACCAATCCAATCCCTAAACTTTAGTATGCATCATAAATGAGGCATTATCTCAAACAACCAGGATTTGAAATGTCTAGTTAAGTAAAAACCATATTACCGTGCCATTAACCACTTCAGAGTTGGAACATAGATTCTGTAATATTCCTACATATGACTCACCAAATGGATTTAAATGAACTCTTGATTCTATTGAAAACACTACTTGAACATAGACTAAATGAGTTTTCTTTCCATGGAAGAACCAAGAAATATATTTGCATTGGTAAAAAATGATATTGTGTCTATATAATAAGCAAATATATTTCCACTTGCTATTTTTTTTCAATAAAAAACTCAAATAAATGCAAAGCATATTAAGTACCTCTAATACTAGTGAATATGGAAACAATACCAGTGAATATGGAAACAATAGTACAACTGATTTTCAAGGAAAATATGAAGACTTTGAAAAGAAAAATTTATGTGTATATAAAGTTGTATGCAAATATCCAGTGTATAAAAAAGAAAAAATTCGATGATTTCATTGTTACATAAGTTCAATTAAAATTTGGTTTCTAATTAAATTGACAAAGAAATCTAGCCATTTCATTGTTACATAAGTTCAATTAAAATTTAATTTCTAATTAAATTGACAAAGAAATACATGAATAGGCTACATTCCACAAGAATACCTCCGTCAACACCATGGGATCAAGAGTTAAGATGGATATAAGCTCGTTTAATATCCTCCTTTAAATAGCCTACATTCTACATGAATACCATGAGTTAATACCATGTGTTCTCAATACCATGTGTTGATACCATAGGTCATTTTTATTTTTATTTTATAAAGTGTTTTTATTTTGTTATGTTTATTTCTATGTTTTATTTTCACAAAATTAAAATGTTTACATTACCCGGCATTAATCTTTTTATTTCATTTTTTTTAATGTTTATCTAATGGTAATTTCATTTAATCAAATTTTTTGAACATTATATTACATCTCTCTATCATGGTGAAAGTGAATACCATGTGTCAATACCATGGGTTCTCAATACCATAGGCCATTTTTATTTATTTTTTATTATTTTATTTTTATAAATTTATTTTTATTTTTATGTTTTTTATTCACAAAATTAAAATGTAATTTGATTTAGTCAAAATGCTAAACACTATATTACAACATCTCTTCATCGTGATGAAATTGAGAAAACTTACTTCAACAAATTCCTATTTTAACAAATTCAATTAACTATATGATTAAAAATTGTCCATACTAATCAATATAAAAATAGAAAATAAATAAAAATCAATGAGTAAATAAATCTACAATAAATTAATTAAAAACATTTACTCCTAAATAACTCTATCATCGCAATAAAAATAAAACAAACACTATACATAATAGCAGAAACCCAATATCATCCCTTTTACTTTACATTTTTAAATTTTTTGAATTTATGTTATACATACAATTTTTTATATATTATATATTGTAATTTAATAATTTATAGAAAAAATTTATGTCCAAACGTCTTGATTGAACTTTAACCATTTATTGAAATTTAGTATTACATTTCCTGTCCCACCATTTTGATTGAACTTTCACCATTTATTGGAATTTACTATTACACTTCCCTATTTCTTACTTTTATTCATACTTACCTCTACATGGGATCTCCATGGCCTTTGCATGCTATAGCTTGGCTTCTCCTTTGTCGCTATAAGCCTTTGCATGCTATAGCTTGGCTTCTCCTTTGTCGCTATAATGCAAGATATGGTTATAATTTTAATCTTAATAATTATTTATTTTTCTACAGAATTTGATGTGGCATGTGGTATTTTATATTTGATAAAAATGTTTAAATTTGTGTAGTTCATAGTATATATATGTGAATGATCTTTTACACCATGTGTGGGATCAATCAAAAATAAAATACAAAATTTTTCTAAATAATAATTACCTTATGTGATTTGTACAATTTTAAGATGAATTTTGAAAATTTACTGATAGAAAATCAAACAATAGGATCTGACTTCAGTTTATTGAAATTTCTAATAAGATTAAAACAAATGAAATCAAACCAAAATTACAGCTTGTTCAAAATGATACATCGACGTTACATTATACTGTATGTATTAGATGCATCAACAACTGATAATATGTCATTTTGAAATGATTCCTGGACGTTACATTATATTGTATGTATTATATGTATCAACAACTGATAATATGTCGTTTTGCAGTCACATACGTTTTTACACATGACAACTACAAGGCTCAGGGTTTCAACTGAAATTCAATGCCGAACATTCTCAAACAGAGTGAAAGATAATTTAGACAGAGTAAAACATTTTCAAAGAAAATGTCGAATAATTTAGATAGAGTAAAGAGCAAAAAAATACATTTCTAAGTCGTACTTGACATCTCTATCGTGGCGCTGAAGCTAACTGGCTAATGGGTCAAGCTGCTTGGTTGCTTCAGAGGTGGATGATGCTTCTCTTCAATGTTGAATGATGTACTTGTTTTCTTCAGTGGTGAATGATGTGTCTGCTCAATGCTAAATGATGTACCTGCTCTTCTGTGTAGTTTAAAAACATCAAAAACCTAGCTCTACCTGCAGTAGAAAAAAGGCATTGCTATTTGAGAGTTTCCAAGATATTACCAATTGTCATTTATTTAACAATTGTTAAAAAAGGAAAAGCAAAATTTACATTCTCACAATTCTAAAATATCATTTATATTTATGCAAGAACAACACGAACAACATAGCAGTTAAAAAAACCACAGGAACAACCTCTGCAATAATATTTTGAGGAACAACACAACATTTAACAAAGCTTCAGGAACAACATCTGTAATGAGTTTTTGAGCCAGAAATTCTACAGTCATCTTTTTGGGAACAACACAACAATTAAAAAAACCGCATCTGCAATCATTTTTTGAACCAGCATTCCTTTGCAGTTGTCCTCTCATAGCTTCGAAACGAGGGTGGAATACGTAAAAAAAAAAAAAAAAAACAACATAATGAAAACACAGAAGTTGCCCACCACAGAAGTCGGTCACTGAGCAAGATAATATAACATGAAGTCTACTATTTTTAAAACTATTTTTTTTATAACCGATTAATAATAATAACAGTGTTTAATCCTAAGGTAGACATTGTTTCAATCATGTAACGTCAAAATTAATGGTACACAATGATAGATCTAGCAGTTTAGGAAAGTTGTTTTCAAATAAGTATGCTTTACATAGTAAATATATATCGAGAAAAATATATCTAATTCAATATTTTGAAGTTTTATATTTAAATATTAAGATATATTATAAATTAAATTGTTAATTAATATAAATAAACATTAATTTATAATAACCATTAAAACACTTTAAAATTTAAAATGATTATATATATATATATATATATATATATATATATATATATATATATATGAAGTTATAAATTGAAATATTAAAATGTGTCAAAAATAGTGTAGTTATATATATAAAATTGCTAATAAATATGAATAAAAATTAATTTATGATAAGCATAAAAAACACTTTAAAATTAAAAAAAAAAACATAAAAATTATAGTTTTATTTTAAATTATTGTTTTTATTATTGATTATGAAAAAATAAATATATGAACTTAATATAAATACATTTTTAAAAAATGTCAATGCCAATTGGGGTTGTCTCTATTAATTAGGAAAAATGATTAAACTATCTCACCATTTATCTAGATTCAAATTTATGATAACGATATTAAGAATTAATAATGATTTTATAAATATTATAATCCTAAAGATAATTACATGGTAAATTAATAATACTTTGATAAATATTATTATTGTAATGTCATTATAACTATTAATATTGTTATATTGACTTCTAGCCTTATGAAAAATCAATTTAATTATGAAATATATAATTATGAATAAAACCAAACGTATGTTGCTTGGCTATTATCATATTACTAATACATTTTGAAATCTACAAATTACAAATTTTCGACATAGTATCGATATTAGTTATTTTAACACAAACTATTCATATTATGATGCTTATTGTTTGTCAATTGGTAAAGAAAAGATCGCAAAAGTTGGAGGGAGAGATGGGCCGAGGACAA
This sequence comes from Pinus albicaulis, assembly GCA_034641835.2. Classification (NCBI taxonomy): domain Eukaryota; kingdom Viridiplantae; phylum Streptophyta; class Pinopsida; order Pinales; family Pinaceae; genus Pinus; species Pinus albicaulis. Next base: position 419,684,813 of record CM076576.1, on the reverse strand, counting down.
GAAAACCAATATTTCTTTGAAGCTATAGCTTCATTAATGCACTAAGGAAATATATACTAATCCATTTTGATTCATAAATTTTAGAAAATTCTTTTCCTTCTACTATTCCTCTGGCCCTTCACTTTCCCTATTACTTGCTCTGCCCTCTCGGAATCTTTGCTTTGATTTTATCTACTAGCCCGAGCTTCTGATTTGGACTGGAATGAGAAGTTTCAGTCTGTCTCCTAGGAAGCATGTCATTCAAATTATCCACTAGCCTCAACTTCTGATGTGAAGTAGAATGATTCGCCTGAGTCTGGCCTCCTCGTTTGAGTCTGACCTCTCCATGACAGTATCTAGACTAGCTGAAAATTGATGAATGGAGGATTTATTAAGGTTGATATCCATTCCAGTGGCACTGCAAAATAGGTTTATGATTTTTTGGATTTCTTGCCATTCAGAAATAGTGCCCAAACCCAAATTAATTACCTCATCCACAAAGAGAAGAGGGGTGATGAATTGACTTTTGGAGATTTTTATGCGCTTTATGCCCTTTATATTTCCATCTTATTTTTCTTTTAGCATAAGGAAACTTAGACATTCCATCACAATTAGAAAACAACAACAGAGAAAAAGGGCTTCCCTTCCTAAGTTCCGAGGAGCCAATGAATTTGTAGGAAGGAGAGTCATTAATAAGGACAAAGAAGGTGGTTGAGGAAACACAATCCATGATCCAATTTGTAACGTCCACACTCAAATACATTTGAAGGAGAATAAGTATAGGGAAAGTCCAATTGAATTTGTTAAAAGATTTATTAAGGTACATTTTAAGAACAAGAGTTTTTTGGTTTTTTGTCTTAATAGAATGGATGGCTTCTTGAGCAATGCCTATGGCATCATGAATCTGCCTATCAGCTAGGAAGCCAAATTGGTTTGGAGACCCTTTTTCTGCTAGCATCCTCTTGATATTGTTTGAGATTACCTTGGAGATAATTTTATATACTAGGTTGCATAGGGAAATGGGCCTAATGTACAAAAAATACTTGGGATTCGATAATTTTGGAATGAAGTCGATGTATGTAGCATTGATTTATACTGATAATTTCCCTGATTGGGAATATTCCTATAGTATCATAGAGATATATGATCCCATAGTATTAAAAAAGGAGAGAAACAGTTCCACTGTCTATCCGTCTGGTCTTGGAATTTCGTCTTTAGAAATTTTTTCCAAAACTACTAAAATTTGATTCCTCTTGTGTCGAGAAGCGCACATAATGTTGGATTAGTTACAACTATGTGTTGATGTTTGACAACCCTAGATATTTGAAGAGAGATGAGAAATAGGAGGAGGATGCAATTTTTAATTATTTAGTGGAAGAGACCAATTTCCCATCTTCTAGCTCTAGCTCCCATATAGTATTTATGTTCCTTCTATGATTTTCATATCTATGGAAAATTTTAATATTGGCATCTCCCTTTTTTATCCATTTACCCCTACTTTTTAGTCTCCATGCATCTTCCTCCATCTTTATGATTTGAGATTTCCTAGCTTAAAGAGAGCTCATTTTTTGGGCTATTTCAACCAAGGAGAATGAGGAGAATATCCGAGAAAACAAATCATATTTACATTATTTTTTTGTGAGCAATTTTTGATGTTTTGTTTTCCTTTTTGTCTCCCAGACCAACATTACTTTCTTTAGCTCCATGATATTTCTTTCCAATCTAGTCATTGTTGATGAGAAGTTTGAGACCAAGCTTCTCGTCCATATTTCCTTTACCAACAATCTAAAAGACTCTCCTTCCAACCATGAGTGGTTGAATTTAAAGGTATATTTATTTTTAATAGGATCAAAGTCCAACTCGAGGAAAATGGGCATGTGATCCAACAAAATTTCTTGTTTTTTCGAGGGTGTATGTCTCCCTAATATTCCTGTGAACTAGTTGGCCATTAGGAACCTATCCTTTCTTTTGGATATCCCACCAATTTATTAGTGATTATCTTAGAGGCAACATCTGCATTTTCCTCGAGTATCGTTCCTTTTATAGAACCTTCTACATCGTCATCTATCTGAAGGGTCATTCCTCTTGAGTAATCAGGGCCTAGTTTTTGGTGTGACACCTTGTTGAAAATAAACTCCTTTACCTCCTTGAAGGAAAACTCCAACCTTTCTTTTGAGACCTGCAAAGGTGTATGAGGAGTCAAATTTTGAGGAATTGACTATAGAGCTGACCTCATTGAGGTTTGCTAATGGATATGGGTACCAAAACCCTTAGCAGAGGAGCCACACAAGAGATTTCTAGGTGGACAACATATTTGCAGTTAATACATCTAAAGGGGATGTTCCAATAGTCTAGTGATCAGATGATATCCTTCTCGCCCCAAAGGAATTTTATAAACCTTGGTAAGCCTTATATAGCCTCCACCTCAACCAGGACCCATGACATAGATTAATGTTCCTCTAGGAGGGAAGCTTCTTCAAGGTAAACAAACCTTCCCAGTAATTTTTCAACCTTGATGAGTAGCTCCTGTGATCATAGCTCAAGAGGGAAGATCGAAAAAATAACCCAAAGGTTTTTTCACGGTTTTTTTTAGTGCTCATAAATAATGCAGGATCGCATTGTTGCAGCCACAATGAGTCCCTTCCTATATCCTACGGATTACAAAGAATTATTTGAAGATAATCCTATGAAAAAATTGAAGGTTTATCCATTTCTTAACCAATATACTCACAATCAAAGTATAACCTGTTAGTGGTTTCCATCTCGCTCTTATCTAGGATATAAGCTCCTCGTCCGTCATTTTGATGTAACTTAATTTTTTGACTAAAGCTCTCCTAGACAAGGATTCCACTCTATTCAGGTTGATGTTTTCCCTTAGGGTTAGTTATTTCGTAGCTGCTAGTGCCTTTACATGTTTTTGGATGTGATTCTCATTTTCCTTTCCATTACCATAACTGGGAAATAACACTTCTCCTTGTGCTCCTGGAACTTATGAGAAACCTGAACCGAGTTGTTCATTGAAAAAGTCAGAGTGACACTTCTTTTTCGTCGACTGGTGTGAATCTCCATCAGATAATGACCACTCCATTTTGACCATTGGGGAAATATGTACCAATCAATACAAGGAAAAGACTCTCTAGTGGGTGTTTTTGAGAAACCCCTTATAAAAATACCCCAGACATCTATTTCTAGAGGAGGTTCCTAGAGGAGGTTGGCGGGTAGAGGTTTTTGTGGATATTTTTTTTTTTAGTGTGCTTATCATTATAAACCGCACCGGTGTGCTCAACAAGAAAAAGCACCGGTGCGCACAAAACATTGGCACACCAGACACTGTGCGCTACGTAAACACCCGCCCAATGCACCTTATTACTGTAGAGCACTGGTGCTTTACACTCTTCCACACCGATGCATCATAAAACACCTCGCCAAAACAGAAACCGCCCGGTGTGGTATTAAGAAACCACACCGGTGCACCTATAAAACCCCGCACACTGGAACAAGGTTAAATAAAAAAAATTACAGCCAAAATACCCCATTTTTCACTTTTCTCAATGCTCAAGAGCTCTCAAGCACTGGTGCAATTTATCCTTATCTGAACTACCATGACATCGGTGCTCCCAGTGCACCCATTACACTCACTACTGCTGTGCATTGCCCACCAATCTCTAGCTTGCATTTTTCAAAAAGGTGGAATTTTTTTTTTTGCAAATTCTACAACGAATATGCCTCCTCGAAGGCCAAATTTACAGGTTTTTTTCTTCTTTTTCCATAATTAAGCTTTTTAGCAGATTATAATTTACAGGCTGCACTGCAACTAGTGCTAATGATATTCGTACCATTTCAGGGGCTGTACCGAAAGGTGCACTGTGTTATTTTATTTTAGTTTTAAAAAGGCGGTGCGGTCATTTAGCCGGTCGCACCATTGACCATGTAGAATAGCTGAAATGCGGTGCGTTGACTGAAATATACGCCCTGCGGTGGGCATTTTTGTTAGCGCACCACAATTAGCATTTTGAAAAAGTCAACGGTGTCACCTTGTAAAATACCACACCGTTGACTATGTAATGAAACCAGGAGGTCCATACAATGACCCAACTATATGCACTAGGGCATAGATTTTAGTCAGCGCACCACACTCCTTACACCGTCCATAGTCAACGGTGCTCAGAAAATTTTCAGGTGCACTGCCTACAGTGCCTTGAATATCATCTTTGGCACCACCACCAGTGCATGAAAAATAAACAATGCACTGGAGCCGGTGCATGACTGTTTTTTGTGGTGCACTGATTGTTTTATTTTTTTTTCAAAAAAAATTATATATGTATATTCTTCAATACATATATCATTTAATAAAAAACAAATATTTAATATTTCAATCATTCAGAGAGAAGAGGGGGAAAAAAAGCAACAACAAGCAGAGTAGTATGACATGGTTTGCCTCTGGGAGGCACGAGAGAGGGAGAGAGATGCATACCCTCACCCTATTACAATAGCTACCCAGGGTCTCCTAAGACATGTAGGCCTCCTCAAGTTCTATGAGGAGGCTACTTCTCTAAAGGGCCATGGTTTGTTTTTGAGACATTTTGTCCACAGGTGCAATGCCCACCGATTGGCTTTCTAGGTTGATCCTAACGAGTGCTACACGCCCACTAAGGAGGGCATATATTTCATTACAGGGCTATCAAGGAGAGGGTTGGATTTTCCCTCGTTCCTAGAGGTTCCAGCTGGCTATGTAGTAGGGATTCAGTTAGTGTACTCCCAGAGATAAATTCGAGCAGATGTACTGTCTCCTTCAGATTTTCAGGTTTCTAGTGGTCAGTTAAGTATTGGTGGATTTGGTAGTGAGGAGGTGAGGTGCATCTCAGTTTTGATTTCAACCATTTCATAGAACACCGATGACGGGAAATTCATTAGTTTCTCGCTTCTATATTATGTTGATTCTTTAGTACAGGAGCCATGACTTGTTAGGTGGTATGCCATTTTTTGCGGCAGTTCTATACAACATTAGGTAGATGTCGTGCTCATGCATAAGGGAACGTCAATGTCCCTATTTCTTCAAAGTTCTTTTGTTTATTTTTTGAGAGGTTTCCAGAGATGAGGCCTACTTTTGTTCGGCAGCCTCGTAGGCCGATGTTCGATGCACGGATGCACATGTGGGGGCAGATGATGCCTAAGGGGGGCGAGGCTGTGTTTCCAACGAGTGTATCACATGATGCACTAGATTTTCTAGCGAGTGTTGATGAGTTGCATCCCTTCATTATGGTCCCCTGTCCTTATGCTGGATTTTATTGGCGAGGGCGTGCCAACATCCTCTTCAAAAATGATGAGCGACCAGATGATAGAGGTAATATTATTGTTTTATTTAAATTTATTCTAACATGTTATTTAACTTGTTTTTATTAAATTGTGTAATAAAACTGTCTAATTCTTGTTTTGTACTTGTATCTATTTTGTATACATTGGGTCTTTTGATGGCGTGGACATGCTTGCATCACCACATGATCCAGGTGTGGATCCTGATGATGATCAAGGCATGGCAGATGCCAAGGATCATGAGGAGGTCGGGGCAGAGAGACCTTCTCCTACTAGTGCGCCGGTACCACCTTTTCCTAGACACGGTCAGCTTGATGCTAGATACAGGATGTAGTTGGGTGACCAACACATTGCATTGATTGTTGAGGCAAGCATCAGGCCCGCTAATATGAGAGACATACATGCTGATGGTAGGCTGTTACATATGTGGAGAGGCATACCGTGTGACATGTACACCCTGATGCAACATATTGTAGCAGCTATGACCTTAGTTACGTAGCTGAGGAGGACCGTTGCACATTAATGGCATGGTCGAGACACAACACATGATCAACAGTCCGCAAGAAGCGACTCATAATCTCATGATCGTTCACCTCGCGTCGCACTAGATGAGAAGCCTCCACTAGCATCTAGTAGCAGTCATCACGGAGATGAGGCTGGACCATCTGCTACATCCAGTTAGGAACCTGCAACATCCAACAGTACTCATGATCATGACTAGGCTGGACCATTGACCCTCGAGGCTGCACCATTGACTGATCAGGCCTCAACTAGTACTGATGTTGTACCACGTGGTGATCCATGACATTTATATTAAAGTTGTATATTTTTGACATTATTCAGTTATATATATATATATATATATATGGTCCATGTATTTTATTTTCATGTTGCAGTTCTACTTAATTTACATGTTGGTGATCATCATGATGTGTATATTTTTAGGTCATGTTAGATATGTTCATTTAATGTGGAACTTGTAGATATATGTGTATGTGATAGCATGAGTTATTTGACATGAGATGTATATTTTATGTTTTTGTTGTGATGATGTTATAAAATGCTAATTGTGTTTTGTTAGATGATCATGATGACGATGATGTTAGTGAATTTGAATGTGTTTTTTAGTCGAATATGATGTTTGTATGATGGTTATCATGATCGTGATGTTTATTAATTAATTTAATATTAAATAACCATGATGTTTATTAACTATTATACTGTGATTGAAATTGAAATGAAAATTTTAATTGTATGTAAAATTTTAAAATTTTATTTGTATTTGTAATTGTAATTTTAATTGTAATTATATATATGACAAATTGTAATTGTAATTCTAATTGTATGTAAAATCCTAAAATTGTAGTTGTATTTGTGAATTGTTATTTAATTGTAATTGTATGTAAAATATTTGTAAAATTTTAATTTTATTAATGTGAAAATTTTAATTGTATTGATCCGAAAATATTTTATTAAAATTTTTAAATTTGTAAATTTTTAAATTTTTAAATAATTGTAAAATAATAAATCTAAAATAATATGAATTTTTTTAACATAATAAATTTTAGAAAATAATGAAAATAAATTCATATAATTTAGAACTATCATTATTTTATTATGATCTTACATACGAAAAAAATTAACTTTATATAGTACACCATTTCTAGCAGAGGTTTCTAGGGGAGGTTGGCGGGTGGAGGTTTTTCATCCGGTTCACTTATCATCATAACCCATACCAGTGTGTCTTATTACAGTAGCGCATTGGTTCTTTCCAACTCTTCCACACTGGTGCATGATAAAACACTGTGAAAAAACATAAACAACAGTCTTATGAAACTGCACCGATGCGGCTATAAAACCCTGCACATGAGAATAGGGTTAAATAAAACCTCGCGCAAACCAGGTATTTCATTGAAATATCTTTTTTAAGAAGGAAAATTTATTCTATAAAGTGTAGTATTGGAGCAAGGGAGGGTTCGAATCGCGGTAAAGAATTTTTCTGAGGAGATGAGGGTTTGAAAAGGTGAGAGTTCAAATTTCGGCTGAGAAGTTTATAGAAGAGTGAATGAGTGATTCGAACAGAAAGATGGAAAAAGATACTTACAGTGATGTAGACGACTATAGAACTCTACATAGTACAAAAGGAGAAAATATTTATGAAAAATCTAAGAAGGGTAGTCGAGAAAGCTCGATTGAGACCAGCGATAGGGTTAAGAGGCCTGGCCACGAGGGTAAGTATTTTCTTAATCATGGTAGAGAGCATTCAGTTGAGTCCGGTGATAGGATTAAGAGGTCCCATGATCGAGAAAGGGAGAGCAGAGTTAATGGCAAAGAAATACCTGTCGACGCTTTGGCGACTAGCAAGGTGAAACAGTCCTTTGAAAGCAAGGAGTCCTATTCGCTAAGGGATGTCAGAGAGAGATAAATTGAGTCTCTTGAACAGGCTAAGAGATCACATGAAGGTAATGATTCTCATTCTTACAAGGATGGAAGGGAAAGATTGGACAGTAGAGAAAGATCAATCGAGGTAGTCTATAAAGCCAAGAGGCACCATGAAGGGAAGGATTCTCATTCCTTTAAGGACAACAAAGAAATATCAATTAATGTTTCTGATCGGGCTGGTAGGTCCCATGAAGGGAAATATTGTCATTTCTATAGGGATATTAACGAAAGCTCAATCGAGGTTGTTAATAAGGTTATTTTCTGAGCTTCAGTTGGCTTACATAAACTTTTACCGGCAAAGCCGACGTTGCATAAAGTCACATCTTTGGCTTTCAATTGAATCTGAATGTCATATCTAAATTGTACAGGATGTGGTCCTCTAGATAACAAGGAATATCACATGGAAGGTACCCAGAAATCCAAATTTTTGAAAGTATAGGTGAATTAGCACTTATCAAAGAATGAAATGTCGAACAAAACGTGAATGAGATACACATAAGGATTCCCTGGATCCATTTTGTATTGAAAATGATGCTCTCTCTTGATGAAACCAATAAAAATTCTGCTTGTATTATAAATGGAAATCTACTGACCATTTCTATGGGAATAAAAGCATAGATACCTGCAGCTACCATATTTCTACCTGCAAATCAGTTTCACATTGGAAAAGCTAACGTAATAGCCCATTTTGCAATGTCTTTCCTCTCCTCAACCCTATACACATTTTCTATGGGAAACCATTGCCTCCACATGTAATAACTACATTTTCTAGTCCAAAATTGATCTTCTTCTGCTAGAAAATGAAGAATGAAGGTGTCGTTGTCATTCCTCCCAGAGCATTCAAGGTTAGTTTCTCGTAAAACGGAGATTGTATAAATTTTGTTAAGATCAAGAAAAGAGAAAATCTGATGCCAAGATGGAGGAGGAACTTACAAATGAGCAAGCAGATCATGGGTCTACAAGAAGATCATGGAGTGCCTTTTATTGTTGTAGGTTATGTAAAGGTTCAAGTTTATTTTTTTGAAAGAATAATAGGTGTAGTTTTGAAAAGAAATGGTCCAAATATTTTCACAGAAAAATGTACATTTACAACATGTCTAAAAACTAAAATATCTCCAACTTCATTAAACTGCTCAGAAACAAAACTTTCCCAACCATTTGTGAAAATTGAACACGTCTTACCATAGCACAGGTTCACATGGCACAATTTCCCACTTGGGCCCTGCAGTATTGCATCTTCACATGCCCCACATTGCATTTTCTCCATATAATCAATGGGGACCTCCTGCAATAAACAAAATGCATTGGAAAATTTGTTATTTCCTTCAAGAATTTATCCAATTCTAATTCTCGGGGATAAACAAAATTATAATTCTAATTGCATATTTCCATCAAGAATTAAAAAAAATCTATTTCTCAATTTATGTGGTTGGAGTTCACTAAATTTTGGTGTACACACCTAAAATTAATTTGGGTGCCTTAATCGAAAATCAATGCTAATGTACATATAACCGCACTGGTGCATTTTAGTTGTTGTGCACGAGTGCATTTTAGCTACTATGCACCGGTGCCGTGTTACCAATGGATGCACCAGTGTGGTTCGATTAAGTGACACACTGGTAATAAATGTCCGCAAATAAAAAAATCACAGTTCTATTTTCTTTAAGTGAAAAAAATTGGTAAATTGAAAAATGGGTGGCATAATATTTTCAAAAATCTAATTTCATAAAATAATTCTTTAAATACTAAAAACTTTTCATTATTTCACTATTTTTGCTAAAATTTTCAGCGAGAGATTTGGAGGAGATATACCTAGAGCAAGAGAGCATGAGAGCACTATGGAGCAGAAAAATACATTCGAACACAAGTATTCATACAATCACAATCCAAACCTCTGGTGATTCAAACCCTGTAGCATAGAATTTCAAACAATCTTGTGATTAAATTTTTATTTTATTTTTTTGCCTTTTTTTGCAGTTTTTTTACGAAGTAAGAAAAAAAATTCAATTTCTTTTTCATCTTCAGAAACAAAAAAAAATAAATCCATTTTTACCCTAAACCCTTCAGTTTTTTTGTTTCTACCCTTTCTTCTCCTTGTTTCTGTGATTTCAGAATTAGGGATTTTCATTCTAAATTGACATCCAACTCACGGGACGACTTGCATAGTCAGATCCCAATCAATGTCATCCCTTGCATGAATTTTTGAAAAAAATGGATTTTTTTTTATCTATGTGCCCTGCGTAACCTAGTGCACTGGTGCCTTGTATTATACCAACGCACCATGCAAGTATTGTGTGATAAAAAAATAAAAAACATTTTTTTTTTAATCAGTGTGCCATATCTAAAATAGGGAACCAGTGTGCTATGTTACGATAATAGCACCGTACAGTGTATTATACTATTTTTGCAGTGCATTTAAAAAAAAGTATTGTGATAAAAACTAAATTTTTTTTTTTTTACTTTTATCAGTGCACCATGTGTAAAATATGGCACCGGTTTATGCTACAAAAACTAACACTCAACGATTTTTATTATTTTCTCTGTGTTAATCAAGGTAGTGGTTATCATTTAATGCACCGATTCTCCTTGTTGACATACAACACTGTACAGTCTATTATACTGTTTATGCAGTGTGTTGATAATACCTCCACGCACCGACGTTGGTGCATACATAATGAATGGCACACCGGTTTCTCGAGATTTATATTTTACCTGAAAATTTGACAATTTATTTATAAATATATTAATGAATGATATGGTACAGGTTTCAGATTGATGAATAAATGACTGAAAATAGATCAAGTAACAAAAATATTGATAACACATCAAGAAAAGAAAAAAACGATTTTTTTTTGTAAATTATTTACAAAAAATATTATTTTTGAACTATATGTGAGTTTAAATAATATGTATTGTTTATTTTGTATCATGAAGAGCCACAAAATGATGAAGATCGATAAGATTATTTCTGATCTAGGACTAGAATAGCGAAAAATATTGATGGAAAAATTGCAAAAGGATGAATTAGGTGAGTGAAAAAATACTATCGATCCAATATGAGTTTCTTTTTTTTATTTTCATTAATAATATACATAAAATTATTAGATAACATGTGTCAAACAGTCTATTAATTCACATTTGTTTATTTTTCTACATGGACCAACAACTCATAAAAAGAATGTTATTCTAAGAAAAGAAAAAAATAGAACATGCAAATGAAAATGAATTTCTCCTTAGCTCATCTGGAGTGGTGTTGGAGGTTAACGAAAAGGGGAAAATCTTTTACAAAATTTTGAGGGATCTAGTGGAACAAATGTATAGACATTCTTTCCACTTACAATACAAAAATCAATCCAATGATTCCAAGAACCAAATTTTATCTAAACTACAGGAAGAGTTTCCAGAGAATTGGTCAATGAGACATGTCAGACTTTAGTAGAAAAAATGTACAACAAGAAGAAAGAAGGAATGAAAAAGTAATATTCCTTTAAATGTTTGTCTAGAACTATTTATAAATATCACTTTTGTTATATTTACTTTTCATATATCAATATAAAAATTAAATAGTTTATTGTCATGTGAAATTTTCAAGAAGATTATGAAGATCTCAAATGATGAACGAGTTGATATCAGAAATATGCTAGCAAGAATGTAGAAAATGGTGTACAAGGATATGGTCAAAGAAATGGACAAAATTGCATCGCACGAGGAGTCATCTCAACAACAACGTGCTTCAAATGTAATATGTAATCATTGAATTTTTCGATCATTAGGTACAATAAATAAACAACTTATCATTCAATATTAATTTTCAAGTATTTTCTTGTAGAAAAGAAAAGAAAATGGAACCCATTCAACACATAAAACAGGAAGACAAGGAAGAAAAGTGTTGATATCTAAGTTTGTGAGTAATTGTTACTTCCTTATAACAACTTAACTAGATTTAATTTTTTTATTTTTTAAGTTGTTTGAAAAAATTTATCATTGAATGTCTTCAAACAGGTGCTAACATATAAAGAAGAACCATGAGACGAATTGATTGAAATTGGGTTAAATATGGGTTGTGAGTATATGTTGGAATATCAGAAAATAATTTTGGAATTTGTAAGCATCTATCGATCTTGTTTTACTTAGCTTTTTCTATAATTAATAGAACAAAAAAATATTTTATATTAAATATATGATTTGTTATGGGGTCTAAAACTTGCAGGAAACAAAGTATGGAACTGCGCCATCAGATGAAATCTTGAAAGATGGCATGTTACATGGTTTTGAAAGAATGTGTATAGTTTATGAGTCAATTGTTTCAATGGTATGTCATTTATTTTCGATTTACATTGATGTATATTATTTAATATTGAAATTTTCATTATTCTCACCAACGTATATACACTCATTACAGTTTATTTTTATGTTTGTATATGGAAGGTGAAGAAGAATAAAACAATCAACATTGTGAACAAAACATTCCTGAAAATAACCCAAGCCATGGAAGTAGCTCAAGCAGTGATAACAGTTCAAGCGAAGAATGATGATCACTATGTTTGATTATGAAAGAAAGTCGTTGTATTTTTTGAAATATTATCATGTGAAATCAGACATATTGTTTAATGTAATGGACATAGTGTCCCAATTTAAAGACAAAGGGATATGAATAACTTTCCCATTTTTTATGGCAAAGAATGTCTTATTCATATATATATTTAATAAAATATGTTTTAATTTATTCTATTGCGTTCTCCATTGTCATTCTCAAATGCACTAATAAAAATTTAATTCATATGAATATTGTTATAAGATATATATGTGTTCACTTTTGATGAATAATGAATTTTAAAAGATCACAATAATTATGATATGATATAACAAATTAATCTAAGCATCACATTCAAATGCATTAATAAAAATTTAATTAATATGAATATTGTTATAAGATGTGTCGACTTTTGATAAATAATGAATTTAGAAAAATCACAATAATTGCACTGTCATAGGTCGATGTTTCTAATAAATACAAAATGAACACGGGTGCATTTGTATGATGCAATGCACCAGTTCATTTCTACGACCTATGGACACTACACAAATACCAAAACCAATTAAAAATCTTGGTGCGTTTTGCGCGATACTACGCATCGGTGCGTTTATGTGATACTACACACTGGTGCATTTGTACGACATATGGACACCACACAAATCCCACTACCAAATATAAATATCGGTGTGTTTGTCTGATATAGTGTACTGGTACATTTCTATAAGTCTACGTATCGTTGCGGTTAGACGACCTCTGGGTACCGCACAAATTCCAAGACCAATTGGTACGGCCTCGTGCATTGTATCACCAACGCTGTGCCCAGTGTCGTTTTATACCTTGATGGCTGGTTCAGGAACATTTGACTGCCCTGAGACCACCATCTAGATGCCATGCACCAGTGCATTGAAACCTTTGTAGCGCACCACTGAAAAAAAACATCTATAATAACCTCCGGCCACCCATATTTTTTAGTTGTGTTGAATTTCCGTTAAAAGCTCTGCAAAAACCTCTGTAACCATAAAAGGATGTTGTAGCAAATGTTTTTTTGACAATTTTGGCCAATTTTATAACACTAAAAACCTCCTTTATAACCTCCGCTACAGGGTCTTTTCCTTGTAGTGAATGTTTTGTTGTAGTGTGAGGTAGGTAGGAAGGATTCTCTGTGATTTTTCAAGGATCCGTTAAGATGAATGGTATAGACCATAGGTAGGTGGAGGAACATGTAGAGAGAAAATATATGTGGTGATAAAAGAAGAATTAGAGTTTATGACACTGAAATCAAAGTGTAAATAAAAACCTTAGCCTCCACTATGGTTTTTCCAACAACTATGATGTGTAAAACCTAGCCTCTATCAGGACGCGCAAATCCTCTGCCATTGAATGTATATATAATTTTTTTTCGTAAGATTCCATATGAATGAATAAATTACATGATATTATTAACATAGATTTTGTTTGATGAAATTATAGAGATATAAATTAATAATTTAAACTGATATAAAGTGAAACAATTATATAGTCCAAAAATTGTTTTCTTTCGAAGAAATTCAATATATGAATGAATAGCTCGCATGATATTATTAACATAGACTTTTCTTGATGAAAATTGGAGCCATTTAAATCTACCTCTAGATACCTTATCAGGTCTATTATCTACTATATCTATTGACATATAAACAAAGTAAATTCTATCTTCCCTTTGCATATATAACAAAAAACATTAGACCTCTCAAATAATCCATCTCACAATTCAATGGGTGTTGGATCCTTAACACTTAACCCAGGCATATCAACTTGATTCATACTTTGGAATTGTTGTTCCATTCGACCAAGGTGTACATTCTGGTGATGTTGCTAGAGGTGAATTTCCTAAATATCTCTCCACATTTATGCCAATATGGAGGTTGCCTTCGAGTCTCCTCCAACCTCTTGAACAACTACAATGGCCTTTGCCATTAAATACTTCATCGTCCAATAAATATGAATAGATTTCTTAAACAAGGAAAATCCTCCTCTAGTATTCCCAGCATCATACATCATAAGATCGATCTCTTCATTAGGAATATCCTCCTCCACTTTAGTTTTAAGGTCATGCTCCCATCCAGAAATCAAACATTTTAGTTCACCCAGTGTCCCCACTGAATATCCATGGAATAGGTTCTACATAATTTCCTTTCCAGGTTTTCTTCCCCTTTTACTAGGTCCCACTTTTCCTTTCCTTTGTCTTTGCCTTCTCTTTTTCCACCAGTTCCTTTTCCTCCCAATGCTTTCACCATTTCTATTTGTTTTCGGTCTCCCAACAACTGTACGTTCACCCGAATCCACACCAGGGTTCTCCCCCGACGTGCAAAGACTTAAGGGTGAAAGATGCTAGGAGGACCTATATAAGGAAACAGAGCAACACCATTGGATTTAGTGAGTCTACATAGAATATTGTCTTGTCTAATGAGGCTCTCCACCTCAACCATGTAAATATTATCTTTATCTTTTATTCGTATTCCTGTATCTTGGGAATTATTTATCTTTTCAACCAGCGACACCCTCATAAACTGATATGATAGAATTATACATTTCTCATACACAACAATCCAGAAAATAGGGCATTACGAACATGCCTCTGTATTCATAATTTAATAATATTTCCACTTTTTAATGTGGATGTAGATTAAAGACTTAACATATAGGAGCTATGTATTCCCACTCACAACAGGCAATGAAACAAAGCCCATACAATGACTGAAACCAAAGAATTTATCGAATAATCTCGTGAATCCCAAGAAAATAGACTGAAACGTATGCATGGCTATAGAATCAATCCCCATAATATAAAACACCCCAGAACCTATCGTAGAAAAACTGCCCCTGGCCCTATTAATGAAATTTATAGAACCCCTAACCCCCAAATAGTCATTGTAAGACATGCATGCAAGATCATATAATTTTCTTGCAAAAGTATAACTTTGACATGGAGAGTTGCAGAATTGACATGGAGGGTTATCAAGAAAAATATTATAACAGAAGGAGTCAGGTTGTAGGGTTTCCTGAGGCAATTGAGGGGAAGACGTTATCATACTTTCCCCAGTACCCTCCCCCACCACCTCTCATGCAATCCTCATGCCCGAGGTACATAGGCTACCATTCTGCGTTACGAAATAAACACACCCAACAGAGTAACAGAGACGTTAAGGAAATCGTGAAAGAATACGAAAGAATACTCTCAAATAGAAATTAAAAAAAAAAGACAATAGTGGCAAGGTCTATAAACCTTGGCAAACATTGTGGAAACCATCCGAGACAAATCATACTCCAAAATGAACATCATGAAAAAATCACGGTAGTAGACATACATTCCAATTACCAAACAAGGATTCAAACCATACGAGATAAGTCCCCCTCTTATCTTAGTGAATTCAATACTCAGAAAAAGATAATATAAAAGAACATACCTGAGGAACCAATGCGCAATGGCTGCGAATTCCCTCCTCTGCCAATCTTCCTTTGCTAGCTCCTCCACAATCGTAACCACAGTAACTGAAACCAACCTTCTCCCCGACCTTTTCTCCCTCCAACTTTGGCGTATTTCCCAAAAAATTCGTGACATTCATTGATGTCTTCCACCTGCATTAAGTATCGTCTTTATTTAGTGTGGGTCGACCCGCCCACTACTTCCAGCATATGTCAACTCCATTAAAACGTGTCCCTCGCATGGATTCCTACCACCTCACACCTCCCTCAGCACACTTGACACCCCGATTGAGGAACAATGCAATTTATTTTTAATGTGCCTAAAATATGACATTTAGGAAAGACACAATATTAATCATGGCAATTTTAATTTCAATCTTTTCATACTGTGGAAATTTTGATGCTCGAGCTTCTTTCCATTTTTTTATAAATGTGATGGTTTGAAGTTTTAAACTTAAATATTAAAATATATTATAAATAGTGTAGTTATATAAATTAAATTGATAATAAATATGAATAAACATTAATTTATAATAAGCATCAAAACTCTTTAAAATTAAGATTTAAATAGTTATGAAATAGATATATATATATATATATATATATATATATATATATATATATATATATATATATAATTAAATATTTAAAATTTATATTTTGAAGTCTTAAATTTAAATATATAAATTCATTATAAATAGTGTAGTTATATAAATTAAATTGCTAATAAATATGAATAAAAATCAATTGATGATAAGCATAAAAACACATTAAAATTAAAAAAAAAACATAAAAAATATAGTTTTATTTTAAATTATTATTATTATTATTACTTATAAAAAGAGTAAATATATGAGCTTAACATAGATATTTTAAAAAATAATGTCAATGCTAATTGAGATTGCTTCTATTGGTTAGGCAAAAAATGATTAAACTATCTCACCATTTATCTAGATTCAAATTCACCATAATGATATTAAAAATTTATAATGATTTTATAAATATTATAATTGTAATACTAATAACATGGTAAATTAATAATACTTTGATAAATATTATTATTGTAACGTCATTATAATTATAAATATCGTTATATTGACTTCAAGCCTTGTGAAAAATCTATTTAATTGTGAAACATATAGTTATGACTCCACAAAAATTTACAATTAAACAAAAATGAAACCAAACATATATTATTGGCTATTACTAAAACATTTTGAAATTTACAAATTACAAATTTCCTACATGGTATGGGTATTAGCTATTCTAATAAAAACTATATCATGATGCTTATTTTTTGTCAATCGGCAAAGTAAGAATAAGAGAAGACAAGGGAACCAAATTTTTTTTTTTTTGAAGATATAGTTTCATTAATGCATTAAGATAGTATATACTAATTGATGTTGATTCTTCGATTTTAGATAATTCTTTGCCTTCTACTATTCCTCTGACCCTTCACCTTCCCCATTACTTGCTCTTCCCTCTGGGAATATTCACTTTGATTTTATCCACCAGCCCCGACTTCAGAGATGAAGTAGAATGACCCGTCTGAGTCTCGCCTCTCGGAATATTTTGTTTGATTTTATCTAGTATTCCCATCTTCTGATTCGGATTAAAATATACAGTTTCAGTCTGGTATGCCTGAGTGTGACTATGGGTATGGTGACAGTCATGATGCTCTTCAGCACCACGAGCCTGAACGAGTGCTACATTTTGAGCCATGATAAAGCACTAGAATGAGGTATATATGTCAATAAACAATTGGAGAGATGAGAACGTAGTAAAAGTTCCAGATGAAGTGAGATGATATATTGAAAGTGGATTGCAATAAAAGAGGGAGGGTATAATTATAGCTCTAGTTTTTGTGTGCCAAGTTGTCTCTCTTTTTTTCATTGCAGTGCGGTGGCATTTGGAGCAAGACTTAAATTATCACATGAAAACCAACCTGGTCAAACCTTTCATAAGTACTTTCTAGATTTTTCTCCCAAGACCATAGTTTCTTGAAGGCAGATCATGGATGAGCGATGGGTGTTTATAAGTATTTTGAGGGAGGAAAATTTGGAAGGACCCCTATCCCCTCGAATCTTGAGAGACATAATTATCATTATTTAGGAGTAGGAGAGGGTGTCTGTGCTCTAAGGATAGTTAAATTTAAATCCAATTCTTCTGGGGGGGAGATACTAATTCCACCTTATATAGGCTCAGGTTGATTAACTTCTCTTTTGAGTGGATTTTTGTTGTTATTTTTCTTCCTGATAGTGATGTTTTGAAAAGAGTAACTAGGCCCTGTCTAATAGTTGTCAACAAGAGTAACCCCTGTGAATGTGGATATGGGAGGAATATTCGGAGGTTCTTTATATGAGAGCACAGGCACATAAAATGAGTGTTTGGTATAGAAAGGGAAGTAGGCGCAGTGGAGTGCTCTCGTGTTGAATCAAAAATATTAGATTTGAATAAGGAAGTAGAAGGACATCCTTTAAATTTTAGGGTTGGATTAATATGTGATAATTTTTGATGTGGCTTATCATGGTTGTCGGAGAATATTGAGGAGGTTATATGTTTCAAGGAATCTATTGTTGTGATTTGTGAAAAATATTGGTTGCTAATAGAGTTAAGAGAATTTAGTTCAATATGATCTATAAGGGAATCTTCAACAGACCTATATTGAATAAGAGAGCTTTGGTCAAGGAGAGACTTACAAGCTTGATTCGTATCACAAGATTAAATTTTCCTAGGAGAAATATCATGTGCTCGAATATATGAGATGTCTTCTCCTACTTTATTAGTGATATTTTCAGAGGTATCGTCTACATTGTCCTCGAGTATCATTCCTTTTATAGAACCTTGTACATGGTCATCTATCAGAAGGCTCATTCCCCTTGAGTAATCAAGGGCTAGTTGTTGGTGTGACACCTTGTTGAAAATAAAATCCTTTACCTCCTCAAATGCAGACTCCGACCTTACTTTTGAGATCTGCAAAGGTGTATGAGGAGTCGAATTTTGAGGAATCGACTATAGAGCCGACATCATCAGGGTTTTCTAATGGATATGGGTACCAAAACCATGATGCAGAGGAGCCACACAAGACATTTATAGGTGGCCAACATAATTGTAGTTAATACATATAAAAGTTGGAATATTAATTCCAACTACCCGCACATAGCAGCGGGACGGTGGCTTAATGATGATGGGATCAAAAGATAGTGAACAACAACGAGAATTTAAGTCTGATGTGAGTTTTTTGAAGGATGCCAGTAGCAATGTATAGATCTAATATTCACGCAACCATGAACTTATCTCCAGCACCTACCACATTGAACACCCACCAACTTCATTTATCTTGCAGCAGCAACATTCTTGGGGGCATCCAAAGTGAGCCGAGGAGGGGAAGGCAACCCCCCGGAGGAGGAGACATTATCCTCCTCTTCACCAATGAGAGCAGTTCCGAGGGGCTAAGGAAAAGACCTTTGGAATAGTTTTATAACCCCAAGGTACATGGAGTGAATGCATAAAGATTTTTGTTGTAATGTTTTTTATTTGCCGCATTATGTTTTAAAAGTTTTAACATTGGGTTAATTTTATTTACTGCGGTACTTTATATTTTAACATTGGTAATATATTTTGATATATATATATATATATATATATATATATATTATAAACATAAAATATTTATAATATATATACGTATTGTAATGTTTTATATATATATATGCCGTGAGTGCATTGTATTATTGACGGTGTATTGTGTGAAAAATCCCAAAGGGTGAAAGAAAAAAAGACAGAGAGATAGAGAAGAAAAATTTTAGCACTACGTTTGTAGCAGCCAACATAATTTTTTTTTGTGAACCCAGAACTTCATTCTGAAGAAAGAATTTCACTTTTGCAATGAAGTTTTTCTTTTTAACTAAATAGAAGTGTTATACCTCATCTCTCTATGTCCGCAATTTTTATTTAATCTCTGTGTTGTAGAAGAGGAATTGTTATTTCCCTCTGTGTGTTCGAAATTGTTCACAAATTACAACATGGTATCAGAGCTAGTCTAGGCACTCCGTGAATGAAGAAGAGATCACTCTTCACTACAGAAGCTGTAAGAAGGTTTTTGAAGTGGATTTGTCCAGCAGAGAAAGCATCTGTTTGTTTACATAGTCAAAAAAAATTTTGATTGTTCCATTTCCTTTTTAACGGAGTCAAGGAAACGATCCAATTTGCACAGTTACGATGGCAGGAGAAGGAACTATTTTGACGAATCCCCAACTTCCACAGTTTAATGGGAAGAAACATGAATATTTGGCAATCACGATGAGATCCTTGTTTTCTTCACAACACATATAGGAGCTAGTTGATAATGGCTACCCAGAACCAGCTGATGTAGCAGCAGTGGCTGCTTTGACAGTAGCAGAAACAGATTTGTTAAGAGACAATAAGAATAAGGACTCCAAAGCCCTCTTCTATCTATTACAATCAGTGCACGAGAGTATTTTACCAAGGATTTCAGTAGTAAAAAATTCTAAGGAGGCGTAGGATATTCTCAAAACAGCCTATCAAGGCATGGAGAAGGTGAAGACAACAAAGTTGAAAATGCTGAGGAGAGATTTTGAAACTCTTTGTATGAAAGAGTCTGACACTATAGACTCATTTTTCACTCATGTTATTGGGTTTGTTACCCAGATAAAGTCTCATGGAGAGACACTTGAAGAAGGAAGGATAGTGGAGAAAATATTTAGAAGTCTACCCTCAAGATTTGATACCATAATAGTGGAAATAGAAGAGACAAAGGATCTCTCACTATTTACAGTGGATGAGCTTAGTGCATCCTTGATGTCTCATGAACTCAGACTGAGCAGAGGAACAGATTCCTCATTGGAACAATCTTTGAAGTCTCAAATGTCTTTTGGCCGAGGCAGAGGTCAAGGCAGAGCAAATAACAAAGGAAGAGGTAGAAGCCAAAATAGAGGAAGAAACATCGCTGCAAGTTCGAGTGGAAGGGGTAGCAATCAGAACTAGAATAAAGGCTCAAGCAAACATCAAGCTCATGGACAAAGGTACGATAAATCCCAAGTCCAATGTCATTATTGCAAGAAATATGGGCACTATGCCAATGAATGTAGGAAAAAGAAAAATGACATGAATAGTAAGTAGCATGCTAATTTTACAAAAGAATAAAAGAACTAGAAGAATGTGTTGTTAACATGTAATGTAGCACAAGATAGAAAAGATGATGTATGGTTCTTAGATTCAGGTTGCCGTAACCACATGACTTGAAACATAGCAATGTTTTTTAATCTTGATGAAAATGTTAAATATGAAGTACCAACAGGAACTAATAGTAAGATCTGTATCGAGGGAAAAGGAAGCGTAAGTATCCTAACAAGAAAAGGAGGATAGAATTTTGTGCCAAATGTATATTATGTACCTAGCTTTAAATGTAATCTTTTGAGTATTAGACGGCTCATAAACAAGGGCTACAATGTATTCTTTAAATATGATGTGTGTGCAATCATGGACATACCTCCAAGCAAGAAAGTCATTCTAGAGGTGCAGATGAAAACCAATAGGATGTTTCCTCTCAAGATCAAAATAAACTTGAAGGAAAGAAGAAATGTAGCAGCTGTAACACAAGAGGTCTTTCAAGAAGAAACGAAAGATGAAAATTTTTTATGGCACTTGAGATTTGGACATCTCAATTTCGGGGGCCTGAACTTGTTGCACAGAAAGGGAATGGTAAAAGGATTGCCACTCATTGAGAAACCAGACAGCCTTTGTGAAGGCTGCATCTAGGGCGAACAACACAGAGAAATATTTCCAGCAGGGAAGAGTATAAGGGCAAAGACACCCTTAGAAATTGTTCACTCAGATTTGTGTGGACCAATGCAAACACCATCTTTAGCTGGTAGAAAATATGTTTTGACATTCATAGATGATTACACTAGAAATACATGGGTGTATTTCTTGAAACAGAAGAGTGAAGTGTTTGAACAGTTTTTCCACTTCAAAGCTCATGTTTAGAAGCAGAGTGGGCACTACATCAAAGTGCTAAGAACTGATAGAGGTGGAGAATACATCTCCAAAGAGTTCTTATGTTTCTGTAGGGAGAATGGTATACATAAGCATTTTACCACAAGATACACACCTCAGCAAAATGGTGTTGCAAAAAGGAAGAATAGGACCATCATGGACATGGTCAGAAGTATGTTGAAGGAAAAATATTTTCCAAATGAGTATTGGGCTGAACCTGTTAATTGTGTAGTGTATATATTGAATAGATTCCGAAACAAAGTTGTCATGAACAGAGTTCCGGAAGAAGAGTGGAGCGGCATAAAGCAACATGTCACCCACATGAGAGTATTTGGTTGTGTGGTTTATGCACACATTCCAGATCAGATAAGGAAGAAGCTGGACAGCAAGGGGGAGAAGTGTATCTTTGTTGGATATAGTGATGAGTCCAAGGCATACAAACTCTATAATACATCCACCAAGAAATTAATAATAACCAGAGATATGCAGTTTTTTGAAGAAGAATCTTTGGATGGAACCTTCAAGAAAATAGTGAACATGAAGACATGTGTGTCTCACGAAGAAGAAGAGGAAGGGAAAATAACAAATAATCCCTTCTTGGTGGCTCCTCCTCCACCACTGCAAGCACAAAAAACCACACCACAAGCTAGAAATATAACATCGTTGAGAAATTAAGGAAGTGCTTCTCCAAGCACACCACACGGAATTGAAGCTCCCTCGAGTTCAAGTGGAACTCCAAGTACAACAAGAAGATCGAGATTCAAAAATCTGAGTGAGATTTATGAATAAGGAGAGGTAAATGATAATTCTGGTCTAAACTCTTTATTTTCTTTGTATTGTCATGTTGATGACCCAATTTGTTTGAAGAAGTTGTAAAAGAGGAAAAATGGATTGAAGCAATGAATGAAGAGATTGGTGCAATAGAAAAGAGTAATACGTGGGAGTTAGTGGATCTCCCTGAAGGTAAAGAAGTCATTGGAGTAAAATGGGTCTATAAGGCCAAGAGATTTTAATTCTTTAAAGGGTGCTAGCTCAATGGAAGAGCACCTGCTTTACAAGCAGGAGGTTGGTGGTTCGATTCCATCGTGCCCTGATATTCATATATAGGGAATGACGAAGATCAATTTTTGGTGACAGATGCTTTTTTGACCATCACCAATGAGTTTATGGTGAAATTTTTCGACCCTCACCAAAATATGAAATGGTGACGGTCAACGAACGCCACCATATATACGCACCAATAGTGACGACTATTAAAGGTCTGTCACCGTAAACCGTTGTTGTTTATCTGAAATGGTGAGGGTCACTGTTTGTCATTATAGTCATTATTCGTGACGGACCTTGATGTCACCAATGCGTTTATGGTGACGGTCAATGAACGTCGCTATATATATATGCACCAATAGTGACGGCCATGAAAGGTCCATCACAAAAAATCATTGCTGTTCATATGAAATGGTGACGGTCACTATCCGTCACTATAAATCATTATTGGTGACGGACCTTGAATGTCACCACAACACCTATACTTTCGGCGACGCCACCTTTGGTGACATTCAGTTTTTTGGTGACGAAAGCTATTGTTCGTCACCATTGCTCATATGAAATAGTGACGGTCACTATTCGTCACTATAAATCATTATTGGTGACGGACCTTGAATGTCACCACAACACCTATACTTTCGGCGACGCCACCTTTGGTGACGTTCAGTTTTTGGTGACGAAGGCTATTGTCCGTCACCATTGCTCATATGAAATGGTGACGGTCACTATCCGTCACTATAAATTATTATTGGTGACGGACCTTGAATGTCACCACAACACCTATACTTTCGGCGACGCCACTTTTGGTGACATTCAGTTTTTGGTGACGAAGGCTCTTTTGACCCTCACCAATGAGCTTATGGTGACCATTTTCGCCCCTCACCAATGTGCTTTTTTCTTGTAGTGGAAATGCTAAAGGCAAGATTGAAAGGAACAAAGCAAGACTTGTTGTCAAAGGCTACAAGCTGCAACAAGGAAGAGATTATGAAGAAACCTTTGCATCAGTTGCAAGGATGGAAGCAGTAAGAGCAGTGCTGTCCATAATAGCATAACAAAAATGAAATTTTTATCAAATGGATGTGAAATATGCATTCCTGAATGGAGTGTTTAATGAGTTATATGTTGAAAAACCTCCAGGCTATGAGATTGAAGGCCAAAAGCATAAAGTATGCAAGCTGAAGAAATCTCTTTATGGGCTGAAGCAAGCACCGAGAGAATGGTACAACAGGATAGATGCTTACCTGATTGAAAATGGATTTGAGAAATTAGATGGAGAACCCACACTCTACATAAAAGAAAATGATGGTAAGATTCTTATTATTGTTTTATATGTAGATTCTCTCAATTACTGGCAATGAAGTTTCTCTCATTGCTGATTTTAAATCAATCATGAAGAGTGAATTTGAAATGAATAATTTGGGGTTTTTGAGATATTTTCTTGTAATAGAAGTATAGAAAAATGAAAGTGGGATTTTTATTTCCCAAGAGAAATATGTTGAAGAAGTGTTGAAAAGATTCAACATGCAGAACAACAAGGCATCTGTAACTCCTACTGTCATGGGGTTGAAATTGAGCAAACAATATCGTAGCAAGAATGTCGATCCGACATTGTATAAGAGCATAGTTGGCAGCCTTATGTATTTGAATGCAACTAGGCCGAATATTATGTACGCTGTAATTTTAATTTACAGGTTCATGGAAACACTAAAAGAGACTCATTGGTACGCAGCCAAGAGGAGTCTTAGGTATGTGAATGGAAGGAAGGGGTATGGTATTTTATACTCGTCATCTGAAAATTTTAAATTGATTGGTTACATTGACAGTGATTGGGATGGAAGTGTAGATGACAGGAAGAGCACATCTGGATATGTGTTTAATTTGGGATCGGGAGCCATTTCATGGGCTTCGAAGAAGCAACCAATATTTTATTTATCAACAGCAGAGGCAGAATATGTGGCAGCAATAGCAGCAGCATGCGAAGCAGTATGGATGAGAAGGATGCTTAGAGATTTATGTCATGAACAGGACAAAGGAACAACAATTTACTGTGATAACGGCTCAGCAATAGCTTTATCAAATAATTTTTTCTTCCATAAGAGAAAAATTCATACTGATGCAAAATTTCATTTTATAAGAGAACTGCTTAATAATGGCGAGATTGTTTTGCAGCATTGCAATATAGAGGAGCAGTTTGCTGATATACTGACAAAGACATTGACGTAGAAGAGTTGTAACTATCTCAGGAAATACCTGGGTATGCAAGAAAACAAAAGTTGTAATTAAGGGGGAGTGTTGGAATATTAATTCCAACTGCCCTCACATAACAGCAGGACGACAACTTAATGGTGATGGGATCGAAAGACAACGAACAACAATGATAATTTATGTCTGATGTGAGATTTCTGAAGGACAACAACAACAATCTCTAGATCTGATGTTCACGTAACCACGAACTTATCTCCAGCACCTACCACATTGAACACCCACCAACTTCATTTATCGCGCAGTAGCAACATTTCGAGGGGCATTCAAAGTGAGTCGAGAAGGGGGAAGGCAACCCCCCGGAGGAGGTGACATCATCCTCCTCTTCACCAATGAGAATAGTTCTGGGGGGTAAGGAAAAGACCTTTGGCATAGATTTATAACCCCATGGAACATGGAGTGAATGCATAAATTTTTTTATTGTAATGTTTTTTATTTGCCACATTATGTTTTAAAAGTTTTAACGTTGGGTTAATTTTATTTACCATAGTACTTTATGTTTTATCTTTGGTAATATATTTTGATATATATATTATAAATATGAAATATTTATAATATATCTACGTATTTTAATGTTTTATATATACATGTCGTGAGTGCATTGTATTATTGACAGTGTATTGTGTGAAAAAGCGCAAAGGGTGAAAGAAAAAAAGACAAAGAGATAGAGAAGAAAAATTGTAGCACTGCGTTTGTAGCAGCTAACAGAATATTTGTTTTGTGAACACAAAACTTCGTTTTGAAGAAATAATTTTATTTTTGTAGCCGAGTTTTTCCTTTTAATGAAATAGCAGTGTTATACTCATCTCTCTATGCTCGCAATTTTTATTTAATCTCTGTGTTGTAGAAGAGGAATTGTTATTTTCCTCTGTGTGTTCGGAATTGTTAAGAAATTACAACTCTAAATGGGGTCTTCCAGTAGTATATAGATTAGATAATCTCCCTCTCACCCCAAAGGAATTTTAGAAACCTTGGTAAGCCTTCTATAGACTCTGTCTCGACCATGACCCATGCCATACATTTATGTGCTGCCAGGAGAGAAGCTTCATCTAGGTAAATGAACATTACGAGTGATTTTTCCACCTTGATGAGTACCTCCTTTGACCATAACTCAAGAGGGAAAGTTGAAAACATAACTCAAAGGTGCTTTCATGGTTGTTTTTGAGTGCTCAGACGTAATGTTGGATTCCATTGTTGCATCCACAATGAGTCCCTACCTATATCCTAGGGATTACAAAGGATGATTTCAAGATCATCCTATGACATAAAGTGAATGTGGATCCATTTTTTAACCGATATACTCACAATCAGAGTATAACCTACTAGTGGTTTCCATGTCACTCTTGTCTAGGATATAGTATGTTCATGTGCCATTTTGATGTAACTTAATTTATTGACTAAAGATCCCCTTGACAAGGATTCCACTCTATCCAAGTTGATGTCTGCTCGTAGGGTTAGTTCTTTCATAGCCGCTATTTCCTTTACATTGTTTGCACTCATTTCTGCTTTTCCTTACCATTACCATAGTTTAGAAGTAACCCTTCTCCTCCTGCTCCTTGAACCTCTGAGAAACCCGGATCGAGTTGTTCTTCATTAACAAAGTCAGAGAGACACTTCCTTTTCGTCGAATGGTGGGAATCTCTCTCAGATAATGACGACCACATTTTGACCATTGGGGAAATCGATCCACAAGTTTTGTCATGGTGTGAGGTACGAAGGATTCTCTCTGATTTTTGGAGGATCCATTCAGATGACCGGTCCAGAAAAAAAGTAGGTGGAGGAACATGAAGAGACCACAGATATGTGATAATAAGAGAATGAATTAGGTTTTAGGGCGTTGAAATCAAAGCCTTAGGAAAAACCCTAGCCTCCATTAGGGGTTTTCTAGCAACTATGACACACAAACCATAGCCTCTGTCACGACGCACAAACCCTCTGTCATTAAATGTATATCTAATTTTTTTCATCAGATTCTATATGAATTAATAAATTGCATGATATTCTTAACATAGACTTTGTTTGGTGAAATTATAGAAATGTAAATTAATAATTTAAATCGATATAAAGTGAAATGATTATATAGTCCAAAAAATTTTCGCTTTCGAAGAAATTCAATATAGGAATGAATAGCACGCATGATATTGTTAACATAGACTTTTCTTGATGAAATTATAGAGATACAAATTAATAATATATATAATTCAAATATAGTACGAATTTAATATATTTCATAATTAGGTATCACATGGATTTTTAAAGATGTTGAATTTTTGTTGAATGATGAAATTTATTTATTTATTTATTTTTGTAAATTAGGTAGTACATCTCTATTAATTCATATAATCAGAATAGTAGGTTACATTAATAGAGTATATACTTGGGAGCCTCAACCTCCCCGTAGAAATCAGGTGTGTTGGCCACCTCAAAGAGTTATAAGCCAACAAAAAATGGAATAGTTTATATTTGCCTCTAGATACCTTATGAGGTCTATTATTTACTATATCTATTGACATATAAACAAAGTAATTTCTATTGGCCCTTTTCATATTAAAAAAAAGACATTAAACCTCTAAAATCATTCATTTGATGATTCAATGGGTGTTGGATCCTTAACAATTAACCGAGGCATATCAACTTGATTCATACATTGGATTTGTCATTCCATTCGACCAAGGTGTACCTTCTAGTGATATTTCTAGAGGTGAATTTCCTGAATATATCTACGTAATTCTGCCTATATGGAGGTTGCCTTCAGTTCTCCTCCTACCTCTTGAATAAATGTAATGGCCTTTTCCATTAAACACTTCATTATCCAATAAATATGAATAGACTTCTTAAAAAAGGACAACCTTCCTCTAGTATTCCCAAGATTAGATGACATAATATCCATTTCTTCATGAGAAATATCTTCCTCCACTTTAGTTTTAAGGTCATGCTCCCATCTAGAAATCAAGTATTTTACTTGACCAGGTGTCCCCACTAGAGAGGCATGCAATAGGTTCTGGATAATTACCTTTCCAGGTTTTCCTCCCCTTTTACTGGTTCCCACTATTTTTGTTCCTTTGTCATTGCGTTCTCTTTTTCCACCATTTCCTTTTCCTTCCTACACTTTCACCATTTTTGTTTTTTGTCAGTCTCCCAACAGTTGTATGTTCACCCAAATCCACGCCGAGGTTCTCCCCCAACGTGAAAATACTTGAGGGTGAAATATGCTAGGAGGTCTTGTACAAGGAAACATAGTAACACCATTGGATTTGGTCAGTCTACATAGAATATTGTCATGTTTAATGAGGGTCTCATGCCTTTGTATTCATAATTTTATAATATTTCAACTTCTCAATTTTGACACAGTTTAAAGACTTAGCATACAGGAGCCATGTATTTCCACTCACAATAGACAATGAAACAAAGCTTGTACAATTACTGAAACCAGAGAATTGGTCGACTAATCCTTTGAATCCAAAGAAAAAAGACAAAGACTTATCCATCGTTATGGAATCGATGCCCCCAACATATAATAACTTGGAACCCAACATAGAAAAATTACCCCTCACCCTATTGGCGAAATTAACAAAACCCCTAACCCCCAAATAGTTATTGTAAGACATACATGCAAGTTCATAGAATTGGTTTGCAGAACTATAAATTTGACTTGCAGAGCTCTAGAATTGACATGTAGGGTTATCAAGGAAAATATTATAAGAAAAGGAGTCAGGTTGTAGGGTTTCCTGAGGCAATTGAGGGGAAGGAGCTATCATATTTTTCCCAACAGCCTCGCCCACCACCTCTCCTTCAATCCTGATGCCCGGGGTACATAGGCTACCATTCTGCATTCTAAAATCAACACGACCAACAATGTAACAGACGTTGAGGGAATCATGAAGGAATACCAAAGAAGACTCTCCAATAAAAATTAAAAAAAAAGAGACGATACTAGTAAGGTCTATCAAACTTAGAAAACATTGTGGAAATCCTGCCAGACAAAGCATACTCCCAAATGAACATCATGACAAAACTAGGGTGGTACGCATCCATTCCAATTACCAAACAAGTATTCAAACCATACAACATAAGTCCCACTCTTATCATAGTGACTTCCATACCCAGAAAAAGACAATATAAGAGAACATACCTGAGTAACCAATGCGCAATGGCTGCAAACACTCTCCTCTTCCAAATTCCTTCGCTAGTTGCTCCATAGTTTTAAGCACATTAACTCAAAGAAACCCTCTCCCCGACCTTTTCTCCCTCCAACTCTGGTGTATTTCCAAAAAACTTCCTAACATTCCTTGTTGTCTCCCACCGGCATTAAGTGTCGGCTTTATTTGGCATAGGTTGAGCCACCCACTACTTCCAATGCGTGTCAACTCCATTACAATGTGTGCCCCGCATGGATTTTTTCCACCTCACGCCTCCCTCGGCACACTTGGCACCCCGATCGGGGAAGGATGAAAATTATTTCGAAGGTGCCTAAAATATGAAATTTAGGAAAGACAAAATATTACTCATGGAAATTTTAATTTCAATCTTTTCATAATGTGGAAATTTTGATACTCAAAATTCTTTCCATTTTCTTGATAAATGCTAAGGATTTTTTCATAAATGCGAAGATTTGAATTGTTAAATTTAAATATTAAAATATATTATAAATAGTGTAGTTATATAAATTAAATTGATAATATATATGAATAAACATAAATTTATAATAAGCACTAAAACACTTTAAAATTTAAATTTAAATGGTTATGAAACACACACACACACATATATATATATATATATATATATATATATATATATATTGAAGTGAAATTTAAATATTAAAATTTAGTATAAATAGTATAGTTATATAAATTAAATTGCTAATAAATATGAATAAAAATTAATTTATGATAAGCATCAAAACACTTTAAAATTTAAAAAAAAAAAAAACATAAAAATTATAGTTTTATTTTAAATTATTATTATTATTATTATTACTATTAATTATAAAAAGTGTAAATATATGACCTAAACATGAATATTTAAAAAAAAAATGTTAATGTTAATTGAGATTGTTTCTATTGGTTAGGCAAAATGATTAAACTATCTCATCATTTATCTAGATTCAAAACCATAATAATAATATTAAACCATGATAATAATATTAAAGATTTATAATGCTCTTATTAATATTATAATTGTAATGCTAATAATATGGTAAATTAATAATATTTTAATAAATATTATTATTATAACCTCATTATAACTATAAATATTGTTATATTAACTTCAAATCTCGTAAAAAATCTATTTAATTGTAAAACATATAATTATGAATACACAAAATTATACAATTGAACAAAGATGAAACCAAACATACGTTGCTATTAATAAAACATTTTGAAATTTACAAATTACAAATTTCCTACATACCAACTATATCATAATGCTTATTTTCTGTCAATTGGCAAAGTAGGGATAAGAAAAGACAAGAGAACCAATATTTTTTTTTTGAAGCTATAGCTTCGTCATTAATACACTAAGGCAGTACATACTAATCTATATTTTTTTTTGAAGCTATAGCTTCGTCATTAATACACTAAGGCAGTATATACTAATCTACGTAAGCAGTATATATTGATTCTTCCATTTTAGATAAGTCTTTTCCTTCTGCTATTCCTCTGGCCCTTCACCTTCCCCATTACTTGCTCTGCCCTCCGGGAATCTTCGCTTTGATTTTATCCACCAGCCCCGGCTTCTGAGATGAGGTAGAATGACCCGTCTGAGTCTGGCCTCCGGGAATCTTCTGTTTGATTTTATCCAACAGCCCCGTCTTCTGATTCGGATTAGAATGCGCAGTTTGAGTCTGGCCTGCCTGAGTGTGACTATGGGTGTGGCCACGGTCCTGGTGCTCCTGAACACCACCAGCCCGAACGGGTGCTACATTTTGAGCCATGATAAAGCACTAAGAACAGGTATATATGATAAAGCACTAGAAGCCGGTATATATATCAATAAACAATTTGACAGATGAGAATGTAGTAAAAGCTCCAGGTGAAATGAGATGATATGTTGAAAGTGAATTGGAATAAAAGAGGGAGGGTATATTTGTAGCTCTGGTTGTGGCGTGACGAGTTGGCTCGCTTTTCTCAATAAACAATTGAGAAAAGCACCAAAGTACTAAAAGCAGGTATATATATGAATAAACAACTGGACAGATGAGAATGTAGTAAAAGCTCCCGATGAAATGAGATGATATATTGAAAGTGAATTGCAATAAAAGAGGGAGGGTATATTTATAGCTCTGGTTATGGCGTGACCAGTTATAATTATGCAGTGCAAGCGGTGCCGTGCGGTGCCGTGTGGAGAAAGACTTAAATTATCTTGTTTAACCGACAAAGGTAAAGATGCTACTTTGCAGCTTCGACTGTGGCTTTATCAAGATGCTATATTGTCTTGAGATGAAAATCAAAATCAAAATTCATCTTAAACCATTAAAATTTATCATTTTATAAAACATTATATTATATAATTTAAAAAATAAAAATAAAAAATCAAATCTAACAAGTAGACTAGTGCTTTCTTTAACCCTACCAATCTATATTAAATTGAAAGATAGTTATCAATTTAAAAAAAAACATCAAAAAGTAGACTAGTATTTTCTTTAACCCTACCAATCTATTTAGATAGATATCAATCAACAAATGATAACTACGGGATGACTTCGTTGTTACAAAAAGGAAATTCGAAATGTCAATCCGATGGTTTTTGTTGAATTTAAAATTCAACCAAATGAAATTCGATTCTATAGGAGAATTATTTGGTCTGATTTGATTTGATGGGAGAATTGTTTGGTCTGATATGATTTGATTCGATACGTCCCAAGCGGCGCGTTCGGTTGATAGGTGTTTAGAAAGAAGGATCGACTACTGTTGAGTGTTCTACAATTTACAGAAAGGAAACCGTAATGGCATGATTAAGAAATAATCAATTGGTACCATGCATGGTAGGATTTGATAAATTTCAGGACTAAATATCTGTGTGGGGTATTATATTAAGATAAGTTTCAGATTGAAAAATAGACTATAATAATTTTTTATATTAGTATAATTATATTAGTAAATGTAGTTAATATATTAATCAGGTGAAAAATGAGTCAATCAAGATTAGTAGATTATGGATGATTATCACTCACTATGGTTAGAAATGTTTAAAGTAGTAATTGTATCAAATATTTCAAAGAGAATGCCTTAAGGCTGGAGCATAGGAAAGAGTGATAGAGAAAATAGGAAAGAAAATTTTATGCAATTTATTTATTTATTAGTTTTTTTTGAAAAAGTTTGAAATGAGTTATCCGTAGCTTCATTGAGAAGATAAAGAGGAGATTGAGATGTGCTACAATCAACTGCAAAACCAATCGTTTTTTTATGTTTCGGGAGAGTTTTGTTGATGGGATAAGTTTAAGGTGAGTTTAAAACAAGGTATTTAGCTAAGTGTTGCCCAAAATTAGAAGATATACCACATGAGGACCACTTGAAAACAGTGGAAAAGTAAAAGTAAAATAATTAACTGAGCTTAATAAAAATTTCATGGGACACGTTTAAGGTGAGTTTACAACATGGTATTTAGCTAAGTCTCCACCCAAATTAGAAGATATACCACACAAAGGTAAAGATTAGTTGATATGGAGATGAAGCAAGATAATTCTTTCGAAATATTATTTGTGACAGAGATACAAAACCCCTCATTTGTTAGTGTAATAGGGCATTAGGGCATTGGCATTTCATGTCTCATTTCTCAGTGTAATAGGGCACTGACATTTCATTCGGAGTGGTTTCTATCTTTTCTAGAATCACTAAAATTGGCCTCTACTCAACGCTGGTGTCAAGAGACAACATTGGGCAACAAACAACACCATTGCATTATCTACATTGAATATCTTACTAGGAATAATATATCTTGCTTTTATACTCTCATGACATTATCTAATGAATGCTACTGTGTACTTCTATTTTACATATGTAATTATGTATTGTTGGAGTTTTCCTCACATTTATTAGAATTCGAGTTAGTTATAAATGTAGATTAGGTGGAAATCCGAGAATGAATCACTTACTGAAAAATTCTCATATGTGCTTAATACCCAATCATATGGAAAAACAGAATTGATCAAGAGTTGTCCATATACCACACATGTGTACAATGATGAATATGGTAAATGTACAGCCATGCACACCCCAATACATAAAGGGCTATCCACAATGCACCATGGTTCAATTCTTTCCAAATATGTTTGGGTTTCTAATCCCAATTTGCATAACATTGTCTTTCAAGAACCATCTCCGTTGGAAACTCAAACAAGGAAAATATCATTAAGCCATAGTATTAGCATAATAATTGACATATTATCATAAATAATTCATCCAATAGATCCCATCACCCAACCAATAGGTCCAATTAACAATTAGAAAGGTATAAATAGTAATGAAACTTCCACCACTTCACACATTAGTTAAACTTAAAGGTATTGTTCAATTAAACTTGAAAAATGCATTAACCAAAGACCCACATTGGATAATCCAGTGACCTTAGTATGGACCTTATTGTGACATTATTTGTTTTTGATAACTTAACATGCTAGTTTTAAAAAATAAAAATATAAAATAGTAAGTTAGAACATGGATGAAAAAGAAATTGAAAAAATGTTAGGAAAAATATATTTATTACATCCAAGTTAGAAAAATGATAGGATAGTTTGCCCTAAATAAAGAAGGCACATAAAAAAATGTTAGAGAAAGCATACAATATAAATGTCAATGCTTTAGTGATAAAAATGATAATGGCTGTCTGTTTAAATGCACCACAATTTCAAAACGTAAAATTTAATTCATGTATGCCTAAAACCTTCGAAAAAGGGTTTTGTATATTCATTAATTAAATTAATATACATGTACGAATATTTATTTTATGGTAAATTCACTAAAAGACAAGCGGTCAAATCAAGAGGAATTAAAGTGTTCGCAGATTATGACAGTAGATATTAAGCCTCCCTCAGATCTACGACGGAGAATGACTTTGCACCCCCTCCACCCGTTTCTTGTTAATGCAAGGGGGGGGGGGGTTGGGTTGTGTGAAATCCAGTTTTAATGACCACCTATTTTTGCGACGTGGCAGCATGAGGTGACTTCACACCCCCTCCGCCTAAAACCAGAAACTAGAGGGTACCCCCCCCTCCCGAAATCCACATCCAGTTTTCCATTTCCACTACTGTTCGCCCACGCCATAAACCGTCCATATGACTATCACTCAAATCCTTCCACGTCACCTATATGTTATCCCTAATCCTCCATGATAGACATTAATCTTCCCTTTAGCCAATAAATTCACTCCAATTACCCATTAATCTTACCGTTGGCAGTAAATTCGCTTGACTGTTAGCCATGATCGTTGAACCTGAACCAAAATCTATAAAATTTCCCATAGTATCCTACTCGATACTTTACTTCCATCTACAATTCACCTTCATCCTCCATCGTTGTTTCACACTCAATTATCTTCTATAATTTCCCTTCATATTCCCAAAAACCCTATAATTTTTTATGTAACTGAAAGTTGTAAATCGCTCTACCATTTTATTACAGACAAGCATGGCATCTAGGGCCAAAAAAAAGAATAAAACCACTCTGAAACGTAAAGGTAAGAAAATTATGATACGAGAAATATCGAATGTCAACAATGTTGTAGAGGTTGCTCATCCAACTATTGAGGTCGTTCTTGAAGCCACCAAAGTCGTTGTAGAAGATGTTCCTGTAGCTCCAAAAATCAACTTTGACCTCACTCCCCTGGTCGATACTTATTTTAAAATTACTAATTGTCACAGTGAATTTGAATTCTACAAGCTACACCTATGGCTCAAACAGAAAAACCTAGATAAAGAAGACCCTATAAGGTTTTGGGAGTCCATGTTACCTCTATTTGCATTCCCTCAAACTCACACATTCCCTGATTTAATTTTCTGGTGTCAAAAGAAGTATCACCCTATAACCAAGTCAGTGGTAACTCAGAACGAAAATGTTTGGATAACCATATCTCCTAAAACCATTAATAAAATGCTTCTCATCCCTTATTATGACTCCTTATCTCATTTTTCCCCTGCTACCCTCATGGATCTTTATCACACATTATCCTTCCCATAGAGAGCTCAGATATGCGAAATATTTCTACTAGAGGATGCAAATTTACCCAAGAGAAATCCCCCATATGCATCCTCCATCTTCCCTATTGCTTCCAAACAATATATTTCTCTTCTTTCTTATCTTTTAGGAAGTCCTAACGATGAAACCGTTGATGAAATCATCCTAGGTTTCTTATCCATCTTCAGCCTTTACAAACCACCGTTGTTTATGTACAATTACAATCATTTTTTGGTTGATGTTATACATGAAAAATTCATGATTTTCACCACATTCCAAGGAGCTTATGAAATAATTCACCTTACAACATAAGAAACCAAGGCTTGATTCTTCCTTGATTTCAAAGCATAAACAACCAGAGATCATAGATTTGGTAGAAACTAAAGTCTGCACTTCTACAAATATTCCTCAAAATTCTTCATCAACATCACCTGCAAGAAAGCCCTTAGATATCATCCAACACACATATGTCAGTTCTTCAGAAGAGCACAACATATTCTCCAAATTTATAGAATTGAAAAAAAAGAACAAAGCACTGCAGTCAAATGTTTACAACCAGTTTTGGAAACAGACCTCTACATCACAACACAGGCTTCTCACCACTTTTGATAGTGAGAAGGGAATAATGCAAATGGCCTTCCTGCAAGAAACAGTGCCATTTCTGAAAACTCATGCAGGCTACAAGAAGAATGTCCTCTCATTTGATGAAAGACACATACATCCAATTTACCAGATGGATATGCATAGGCAGTGAGGAGAAATTTTATTCTCAACCATGACTACAACAAATATGTCTCTTTCAAAATCAAAAGCACTGTGAAATATACAATCCCAGTTGAAGATTGAGAAACTCTCTTGTTTGGATAAAGAGAAAAGGATAAATACATTGGAATAACTAGTAGTAAAAGTAGGATATGATCTCGCTAACTGAAAAGAAGCTGAAGAAATCATCAAGAAGAAAAATGTAGACATTGCTTCCCTGCGAAATAAACTTAAGCTTCCTTCGACTGAAGACCCGCAGACCAAAGATATGGAACATAATGAATCTGACAAAGAGGAAATGATATAACTAATCATTCACCAGAATCTGCAGATCAGAAAAATGGAAGAACAAATTGAAGAACTACTGAAAGAGAAATAATCACTCCAGGTGATTGTTGATCCTACTAGAACAACTCAAACATCTTCTGCAGGTGCAGAAACCTCAACAGCCTTAGACATGACTGAAACATCACAACTTTCTGAAGAATTAGTCACTCAGAAGGAAGCACATGAAAATAAAATCAAAATTTTCAGCTCTTTCAGTCTCAAAATATTAAAAATGATACTTTGTATCTGGAAGAAATGCATAAGATAGATTAGTTGGGACATAGAATTAAAGAATTGGAAAGTGAAACTCTAATAAGATCAACTTTAGGAGAAAATAAGCAGAGCATCTGGGAAAACA
Organism: Pinus albicaulis; assembly: GCA_034641835.2. Classification (NCBI taxonomy): domain Eukaryota; kingdom Viridiplantae; phylum Streptophyta; class Pinopsida; order Pinales; family Pinaceae; genus Pinus; species Pinus albicaulis. The sequence goes on along the minus strand of CM076576.1, from coordinate 419,648,131 downwards.
TCAGTGACTCCATTACTAAAATATGGTCATCCATTCAGATCATTGTCGAGCAGTAGGAACTCATCAACATATGCACAATAGAAATTCAGGAAGGGAAGGATCAACTCCAAGAGAAACCATGTGAAGCTTCAGATATGATTAAAGTTCTTAATTCAAGGAACAAGTAAGAGTTGGAATAATAAATATCTCAGACAGGAATGCAACTATTCTGGAGATAAAGAAAGTTTTGCAAAAGAGGAACTTGATCAATCAGTTGCAGACCAAGTGTGATTCCTTAAATGTTATTGTCGAAAGGTTTCATACTAAATTTAATATTTTAAATAAAAAAGGTCTGCCAGGTTTAGTTGGATTAGATGATAAATTAGTCAAGTTAGAAGATTATTGCAAAAAGCTATATACAATTGTAATAGACGAAAAAAAAATTGCGGGTATTAAAGGTCAAATCATAGGCAGAGCTTTTCTTGAAGCTCTACAACTTGACTTTATTATTCACCATCAAATCAAAGAGTTTTTCATCCAAAAACCAAATTTTGATAGATTTACTGAAGTGGATGAAGTTTTCAGGAAAATGATGAATTGTGAAATTCCGAGTGAAGAATAGTGGGATAAGTTTTGTGAAACTATCCAGTGAAAATTAATTTTATAGCATGCCAACACACCCAATTTTGTATATCCAATTCAGCAACAGCTTCCAACGAAAAAGGACAAGTTAGTAACAATTGTCATAAAAAAGAGGTTGAATCATCAACAACCTCCAGAATAACAGAGACACTTCATCAATATGTCTCCTTCTTTTATTCTCATTATTATATTATTGTAAGATCAGTTAAAATATTTCCAAAGTTTTGTAAGTTAGTATAAATAATTCTCTGCACGAGTTATCAAGGGTTGCACCCTTGGATAAGGATATTTTTGTAAACAGAAATTGTACTAAGTTTTTTTGATCATCAATAATACAAAGCAGGATTCTGAACTCATCTCGTACAACTATGTGTTCCCTATGATTTTTCCAGTTTTATGTCATTATGTTTCTTCATATGTTTAATTATCATCGAAATAATTAGGTGAATTTAACTGTGTTTCAGTAACCTTATAATTCCTCCTGAAGTTATAAGTATTATAAAGAATGATTTGCTTGACAATTTGTTAATGTAAATCCCTTTTATCAATAAATTGTTAGTATTTTGGTAATGTTAAATATATTTTGTTGAACTTTTAAACACGGTTTAAAAGTTTTCGAGCTTATGGTTTATTGAATAGTTCAATTTGAAAGTTTAATAATCATATATTCTTATTCTACTTAATTGAAATCATGAAGTCCTAATTACTGTACGAGATGAACAAGAAGCATGTAATTTAAATTATTGATATTATCAATAATATTCAGAACCTTAACCATTTGATTAAAATCATTATTGTACCTTGGTCCTCAAAAATATTTTAAAAACAGAAACAAACATTTTAGATGCTTTGGCATGATTATTGACCAAAATCATCTCAAAGGACAACATTAGATTGGCGTCGTTGCTGGGGAGACGTAGAGTAAAAAACTAAATATTTTTGGGACAATGATTTTTCCTCTTTTCCTTTATGGTGAATAAAGGATAAATATATAGGTCAAAACCTTTCACCTGGCAATTCCACTGTTTCAAACTGGCTCCTTTTAAGCACACTAGATCTAGATCTGAATCTGAGATTGTTAACCCTTTACCAGATCCAGAAAGACTTGTTAGAGAAACCTCTTTGAAAATAAAACAAACCATTTTTTTCTTCTTCCTCTTCGGCCTTACACCCTGAAGAAAGTTCATCCATAGACCCCTATTTAGTATTATCATCCCAACCTGAGTTGACTCAGTTACCTCCTATAGTAGTTTAAATTTATTCACAAGGAGTAGATCTTCAATCATCTTCATTGGCAGCCTCACTTGAGTCATATAAAGTCCCATCCTTCCTTGTGGATTCACCTACATATGAAACATAATTGGGCATACATTTGCATGAGTTTAAGCCCATTTATTTTGTAACTCCAATCTATCATCCTATTCCATTAGACTTTAATCAACCATCAGAGACAATTTCTATCTATTTGAATCCATTATTCGAATATAAGGAAGAATATTTAACCCCATTAGCTCAAAAAATAATTTTTAAAATCCCTTTGAGATCTTCATTAATTCCTCCTCCTTCACATCATCCTCCGCCCTCTAACATTCATTCACCTAATATTCATCATAATATTCATCATCATCAAAATCAACTTCATCATCCATGGCTTTTCAACCCATTATCCAGGCTAGATATAATGCTCTGGTTCTCCCTAATGTCTTGGGAAATTTCCCTGATAGATATCTCAAACATTTACCAAGATTTAATGGAGAGTGAGGCCCTTCAACATAAGATCATATAGCTTCCTTTTTAGATTTTTCTAACAATATGAACATTCAGCATGAAGATGTTTATATGAGACTATTTTTACAGTCCTTAGAAAGTCATGTAAGGATACCATTTAGACAACTTAGAGAAGATTATATTCATAGCTGGAATGAATTCATAACTATGTTTAAAAACTAATGGGGGGTAAAGAAATATGTTGTTTACATACTCAATAAATTTGAAGAGTTAAAAAGAAATCCGGGTGAACCTATAGCTGAATTTATCAAGCAATTTAATAAACTCTACAACAAGATGCCTGTTGATTGCAAACCTCTAGTAGATGCTGCAAAGGTCAGATTTCTGACGGCATTAGATGATGACTTTGCAGTCATGTTGACAGATATATTTTATAATACATTAAAATATATGCAAACTAATGCTATTGAGGTAGAAGCCAATAAGTCATCTTCTAGTAAAATTAGAGCTAAAGAAGAGAAACCTGAAAGAAAATTGAAAAATCAGGAAGCATCTTACTCTAAGTCGGAAAATGAAGATTCAAAGATTGATGAAATCGCGGCACTACTTAGAAATCTATCCAATAGAATTTCAAGAATTGAGACTCAACCAAGAACATTCGAACAAAATATTTCCAGACAACAAACAGTGGCCCAAGGTCAGTAAAAGAAAGCTACTCCACTGCAAATTCTCCAAAGGCCTCATAATGAACAACAAGTCCCTACCCCATTGTTGATTGATGATCAACAACCTGACGACAATACTTTTTCCATTACTAAATAAATTAATATTGTAGATCAAACTTCCTTTCAAAATTCCATTGTCCTTGTTTCCCAAAACCAAATCCATCAACAAAACCAAGATACTTCTCAGGTTTCTAAGTATAAATATTTTTTTGAGTTTTTAACTGCAAAACTCAGTCAAAGATATGACGTAAAACCTAGAGCTGGTCCTGGAAGACCTCCCAAGAACCCTGTAATAATTGAACCTCATCTGAAATCACCTAAAACTCAAACTACTCCTCCTCAACCTTTAAATCAGTGAACTGATTCTACTCAGATTGATAAAATAATTTTGACTTCCTTTAATGTTGAGAAAGAATTAGAAAGAGTCAAAATTCCAATTCCACTTTTTGAACTCTCTAAGAATCCAGAGTGTAAAATTCAAGTAATGAAGTGGATCCAAAATTCTAGTATGGATGCTGAAGGAGATATAATCAGTCTACAAAATGAAAGAGTAGCTATAGATTTTCGTCCTATTTCTGACATGATTGATGAATCTATACCATCCTTCTGTTTGACTTTAAAGGTGCATGATTCTCTGTTATACAACTGTATGCTTGATTCTGGTGCTTCGCACAATTTAATGCCTAAAGTAATGATGGAACAACTAAATCTAGATATCACTGAGACTTATCATGAGGGTACAATGTTTAGGACTGATTAAATACATAGTAGTCACTTTACATCAAATATCGGTTAAGAGTGTAGTATTATACATAGTCGTTACTGACATTCCTCCCAAATTTGGAATTCTATTATCTATATCATGTTGTTCAAAATTGGGTGTAAGTCTCCAAATGGACATGTCTTTTTCCACTATCCCAGTATATGGTGGAGAGAGCCTTGTATTATATACAGAACTGAGATTCCTAAACACTGTTTGTATTGCTAATCAAGCTAGGAATCACCCCATTTATGCAGTAGATCATGGATTTAGTTTTTCAACTATCATCAGACACTTCATAGGATTCTCAACTGAAAATTGAGGATATAGTTTACACTTCTAAACCAGGTCATACTGAAATTTAGAAATTATTTTTTGGTGGATCCTACCCCAAAGATGGAGCTGCAACAGGAGTTTTTTTATTTCACCTAAAAGGAAAATATTACACAATCATGTAAATTAGACTTTGACGTCACAAAAAATGTCGTAGAATACGAAGATTTTATCCGAGGATTACAACTAGCAAGAATTTTGAAGGTAAAAAACTTGATTGTTTTCATCGACTCAGAACTAATAGTAAGACAAGTTAGGAGTCTTTTCCAAACAAAGCACCCTAGACTTAGATATTATAGAAATGATATTTGGGACATAATTGAAAATATCTTTGATGCTTTTAAGATCACCTTTATTCCTAGAGATGAAAACTTACATGGCGACTCATTAGTTTTTTCAACTACTGCCTTCAAGATTCCATATCATTTTCATATTGAATATCAGACACAAATAAAATATAGGCCTTCAATCCTAGACAATACTAAACATTGCGAGATATATGAGGATGATGAACAAACAAAATCCACCCTAGAAGTCATTGACGAATTTTCTGTATTGCAGATTGAAGAGGATAATTCAGATAGTAAAGAAGATACCCAAGACAAAGAAAATTAAAAACTAAAATCAAAGGTAGCTGATCATGACATAATTCAATTATCAAATAATTTTATCTCTAAGGGACTTGTTCCTTTAGAAAATTTGTTTGGTCAAAACGATGTTCCTAAAAACCTGTTCTCTATTTTACCAGAATATGACATAGAAGACACAAATATTGGCACTGATGAGGAAATTAGAAACATCAAACTTTGTGCATAATTAACCCCAAAACTTAAATTTTAATATGTCAAACTTATTAAAAATTATAGAGATGTCTTTGCATGGTCTTATGCTGATCTCAAATTTATGATACATATTTAATTGACCATAAAATTCCTCTAAAGCCAGATGTAAAGCCTTACCAATATAAGTTAAGAAGGATGAACCCAGTTCTTCTTCCCACCATATAAAATTAACTGAAGAAACTTTTAGATGCCCAAATTATTCTCCCATTAAGATACTGTAGTTTGGTTGCAAATTTATTCCATGTGAGGAAAAAGAACGGTGAAATAAGACTCTGTGTAGATTTCAGGAACCTTAATAAAGCATCCTTGAAAGATAATTATCCACTTCCAAAGATGGATCAATTACTTCAAAAAGTGTTAGGAGCTAACATTCTCTCTATGTTAGATGGATTTTCTAGTTATAATCAAATATTGGTGAATTCAGAAGATAGGGAGAAGACATCTTTTACCACACCTTGTGGTACATTCATGTATGCCCAGAAGCCATTTGGTCTATCAAACATAGTAGAAACGTTTTAGAGAGCCATAGAATTGGCTTTTGTTGGGAAGGTAAATAAATTCATTGTTATTTATCTTGATTATTTAATTGTTTTCTCTGAATCATATCCTAAACATCTTAAGCATTTGACGAAAGTTTTTGAAATATGCAAGAGGTTTGGAATTTCCTTGAATCCCAAAAAATCAATATTTTCCATTAAATAAGGTAAATTGGTAGTTTGTATTATTTCTAAAGATGGAGTATTTATTTATCCCAAAAGAGTCTCTTTTATTCAATTATTATCATTACCTAGAAATAAAAAGGAAATTCAAGCTTTCTTAAGCAGAATTAATTTTTTTAGAATATTTATACCAAATTATGAAGAAATAATGAATGATATAACAAACATGTTTCAAAATAACCACAAAGTTAAATGTATTTTTTCTGAAAGATTTTCTTTTGACCAGATAAAGAAATCCATCTCCGAAGCCCCAACCTTAGCCAATCCAAACTACTCAGAACCTTTCAACATTTTCTCTTTTGCCTCAGAATCTACCCTTGCAGCTATTATTTTTGCAAAAAAATGAGGATTACAATGATGAACCTATAACATTCTTTATTAAAGTCATGAGAGATGCCGAAATAAGATATGATATTATTGAAAAGCAAGCTTATGCCTTAGTTCAAGCTCTCAAGTATTTTAGAATGTATATTCCTCATTCAACTATCATTTCCTATGTGCCGAATAACATTGTCAAAACAATCCTCACACAGCTGGAAACTGATGGTAGAAGGGATAGATGGAAAACTCAAATTCTTGAGTTTGATCTTACCATCAAAACTACAAATTTAGTGAAGGGGCAGTGTTTAGCCAAGTTGTTATTTGAATCCAATTGTAAAGTCTTGGGCATAAACTCAGTTTTTGAAGTTTCATAGAAGCAACCACGATAACCGTCTTCGAATTTGGAAAGGGAAAATACATAAGAACCTTCCTTGAATGTAGAAGGGGAGAATCCACAAGAACCTTCCCAAGGAGTAGAAGGAAAGAATACACAAGAACCTTCTCCTTCATATCAAACAATCCCAATTCATATTGATGAGAAATTTGTTACATCAAATTGGTATGTAGACATTGTTCACTTTTTGATTCATTTTGAATATCCAACTCAGTTTTCAAAGAACCAGTGAAAAACACTCAAGTTGAGATCTATCAAGTACTATATTATCAATGCAAACTTATACTGGAAAGATCCTCTTAATATTTTACTACTTTACCTAACATAATCTGAAACTGAAGGAATCATTGATAAATTTCATGCAGCAATTTGTGTAGGCCATTATTCTTGGAGAGCAACAACATACAATATATTGAGAGCAGGATTTTATTGGCCTACCTTGTTTTCACAAGTAGGATCAAAATTCAGATTCTGTTTTCCATGTCAGATGTTTGCTGGTAAGAAAAAATTAGCAGCTCTTCCACTAGTTCCAGTAGTTGTTTCAACACAATTTCTTTAGTGGGGATTAGACTTTATAGGTGAAATTCATCCAACCTCCAGTATTCAACACATATGGATCTTGACTACAACTTAATATTTCACCAAGTTGGTGGAAGCCATTCTAGTAAGAAATGCTACAGATTCTGTTGTACTAAATTTCATTGAAGAGAATATTCTATCTATATTTGGTTGCCCACATCAAATAGTCACTAATAATGCCACAACATTCAGTAGCATAAAAATGATAGAATTCAGCCAGAAATATCAAATTCTACTGTATCACTCAACTCCCCATTATCTAGAAGGAAATGATCTTGTTGAATCATCAAATAAGAGTTTAGTGAAAGTAATCAAGAAAAATTTAAAAGACCACAAGAAGAACTGGGACAATCATTTGATTTATGTAGTCTGGGAAAATGTAATTTCCCCAAAAAGTTCAACAGGTAAATCCCCATTCCAATTAGTTTATGGAAAATATTTTATTTTTCCTACAAATTTATCTTTTCCTGTACTCGGACTTTTACAAGAATCTATTGATCAACCTGATGATTTCTCTAGAAGGATTAATCATATCATTGAGTTTAATTAGAATAGGGATGAGATACAATACAAACTAAAGAAATAATAGAATAAAATGAAGAGCCTCTTTGAATGAAAATAAAGGGAAAGAGATTTTAGAGAAGGGGATTTAGTCCTAAGATGGGATGCTAGGAGAGAAGATAAAGGAAAACATGTAAAGTTTGACAATTTATGGTTTGGGCCACTCAGTATTGCAGAAGTGAAAGGAAACAACACATTTTTCTACAGAATCTTGAACGAAAATTTTCAACACTACCTATCAATGGTAGATTTTTGAAACACTACATCCAGTATTTAAAAAAATCTCACATCATCATTGTACATAGTAATTTTCTTTATAATTTTAATTCAATGTGTTTTCTACAACAAATTTTCCATAACCCAAGGAACAGACTCATGGAACTACATGTTATCTGCATCCCATAGGGAGAAGCAGTCCCCAGCTGGAGCCGATGTCGTAAAATTATTCTTTTTTGACAAGTTATCATGGTAGATTTAAAAAATAAAAATATAAAATGCTAAGTTACAACATGGATGAAAAAAAATTGAGAAAATGTTAGGAAACATATATTTATTACATCCATGTTAGAAAAATGATAGGATAGTTTGCCCGAAATAACGAAGGCACATAAAAAAATGCTATGGAAATCATAAAATAAATATTTCAATGCTTTAGTGATCAAAATGGTAATGGCCGCATGTTTAAATGCACCACGATTTCAAAATGTAAAATTTAATTCATGTATGCTTAAAACCTTTGAAAAAGGGTTTTTTATATTCATTAATTAAATTAATATACATCTGCGCATATTGATTTTCTGGTAAAGTATGCAAACGACAAGTAGTCAAATCAAAAGGAATTAAAGTGTTCATAGATTCCTAAGGTATATCTTGAGCTTGCCTCAGATCTACAGCGGAGAATGAATTTTCACCCACTCCACATGTTTCTTCTTAATGTGAGGGGTAGGGGGGTGTGAAATCAGGTTTTAGTCGCCGCTTATTTTCACGAGCTAGTAGCGTAAGCCGACTTCACACCCCCTCTGCCTAAAACGAGAAACCAAAGGGTACCCCCCCAAAAGAAATCCACCTTCGGTTTTCCATTTCAACTACCATTCACCTGTGCCATAAACCGTCCATCTTACCATCACTCACATCATTCCACATCACCTATCCATTGTCTGTAATCCTCCATCATACATGTTAATATTCCTGTAGCCAATAAATTCACTCCAATTATCCATTAATCTTACCGTTGGCAATAAATTCGCTTGACTGTTGTCCATAACCTTGAACTTGAACCAGAATGTATAAAATTTCACACAGTTTCCCGCTCGATATTTTAATTCAATCTCCAATTCACCTTCATCCTCCATATTTGTTTCACAATCAATTATCTTGTGTAATTTCCCTTCATATTCCCAAAAACCCTATCATTGTTTATGTAACTTAAAGCTGTAAATCCCTGTACCATTTTATTACAGAGAGGCATGGCACCTAAGGCAAAAACAAAGAAGTAAACCAATCCGAAAATTAAAGGTAATCAAAGTATGATAGAAGAAATCTTGAATGTCGACAGTGTTGCAGAGGTCACACCAAAGGTCACTCCACAGGTCGCTCATCCAGTTGTCGAGGTCCTTCCTGAAGCCACCAAATCCATTGCAGAAGCCATTCCTACAGCTCCAAAAATCAACCTCGACCTCACTCCCCTGGTCAATACTTATTTTAAAATGGCTGATTGTCTAAGTCATTTCTTGGTTGATGTTATACATGAACAATTCATGAATTTCACCACATTCCAAAGAGCTTATGAAAGAATTTATCTTACAACATAAGAAACCAAGGCTTGATTCTTCCTTGATTTCAGAGGATGAACAACTAGAGATAATATATTTGGGAGAAATTGAAGTCTCCACTTCTACAAATATTCCTCAAACTTCTTCATCAACATTACCAGCAAGAGAGACCTTAGAAATCACCCAAAATACAAATGCCAGCTCTTCAGAAGAGCATAATATCTTCTCCAAATTTCTAGAAATCAAACAAAATAAGGAAGAACTGAAGTCATATGTTTACATCAAGTTTTGAAAACACACATCTACGTCACATCACATAATTCTCACTTCTTTTGACAGTGAGAAGGGAAAAATGAAAATGGCCTTCCTACAAGCAACAGTGCCATTTCTAAAAACTCATGCAGACTACAAGAAGATTGTCCTCTCATTTGTTGCAATACATATACATCCAATTGACCAGATGGATATGCATAGGAAGTGAGGAGAAATGTTATTCTCAACCATGAATACAACAACTATGTCTCTTTCAAAATCAAAAGTGGCACTGTAAAATATGAAATCCTAGTTAAATATTGAGAAAATCCCTTGTTTGGCTAAAGAAAACATGATAAACACATTGGAAGAACTGGTAGTAAAAGTAGGACATGATATTGCTAACTGCAAAGAAACTGAAGAGATCATTAAGAAGAAAAATGCATATATTGTTTCCCTACGAAAGCAACTTCAGCTTCCTTCGACTGAAGACCCACAGACCAAAGAGATGGCACAAAATGATTTTGATAAAGAGGAAATGTTTAAGCTAATCATTGACCAAAATTTCCATATAAAAAAAAAGGAAGAACGGATTGAAGAACTGCAGAAAGAGAAAATGGCACTCCAGGTGATTATTGATTCTGCTCAAACAACTCAAACATCTTTTGCAGGTACAGAAACCTCAACAGCCTTCGACATGACTGATCCAATACAACATGCTCAAGAATTAGTCACTCAGAAGTAAGCACATGAAAATCTAAATCAGAAGTTTAAACTACTTCAGTCTCCAAATATTAAACATGATAATTTTTATCTAGAAGAAATGAAGAAGATATTAGATCAGTTAGGACTTAGAATTAAATAACTCGAAAGTGAAACTCTAATGGCATCAACTTTATGAGAAGCTAAGCAGAGCATCTAGGAAAAAATCAGTGACTCCATTACTAAAATATGGCCATCCATTCATATCATTTTCGAGGAAAAGGAACTGATAAATAGATGCACAACAACAATTCAGGAAGGGAAGTATCAAATCTAAGAGAAACCAAGTGAAGCTTCAGATATGATTAAATTTCTTAATTCAAAGAAAAATGAGGATTTGGAAGAAATCAATATCTTAGACAGGACTGCAACTATTCTGGAGATAAAGAAAGTTTTTCAGAAGACGAACTTGATCAATCAATTGCAGACCAAGTGTGAAGCCTTAAATGTTATTGTCAAAATGTTTCATACTAAATTTAATATTTTAAATAAAAAAGGTCTGCCAGATTTAGTTGGATTAGATGATTAATTGGTCAAGTTAGAGGATTATTGCAAAAATTTGTATACAATTACAATAGAAAAAACAAAATTTGCAAGTATTAAAGGTCACATCACAGGAAGATCTTTTCTTGAAGCTCTACAGTTTGAATTGATTATTTTTCATCAAATCAAATAGTTTTACATCCAAAAATCAAATTTTGATAGATTTACTGAAGTGGATGAAGTTTTCAAGAAAATGATGAATTATGAAATTACGAGTGAAGAAAAGTGGGATAAGTTGTGTGAAACTATCCAGTGAAAATTAATTTTACAACATGCCAACACACCTAATTCTCTAGAGCCAAGTCAGTAATAGCTTCCAGCGAAAAAGGCCAATTCAGCAACATTTTTCATCAAAATAGGTCGAATCATCAATAGCCTCCAAAATAACAGAGACACTTCATCAATCTGTCTCCTTCTTTTATTCTCATTATTCTATTAGTGTAAGATCAGTTAAAATATTTCAAAATTTTTGTAAGTTAGTATAAATAACTCTCTTCACTAGTTACCAGGGGTTGCCCCCTTGGATAAGGAGATTTTTGTAAATAGAACTTGTACTAAGTTTTGTTGATCATCAATAATACAAAGCAGGATTTTGAACTCATCTCTTACAAATCTGTCTTCCTTGTGAGTTTTCCAATTTTCTCTCATTATGTTTCTTCATATGTTTAATTATCATCAAAATAATTAGGTGAGGTTTAACATGTTTCAAGAACCTTATAATTCCTCCTGAGGTTAGAATTATTATAAAGAATTATTTCCTTGACAATCTGTTAATGTAAATCCCTTTTATCAATAAATTGTCAATCTTTTGGTGTTGTTAAATATATTTTTCTGAAATTTTAAACAGGGTTTAAAATTTTTCCAACTTATGGTTTATTGAATAGTTCAATTTGAATGTTTAATAATTATATCTTCTTATTCTAGATTATCAAAATCATGAAAGACTAATTACTGTATGAAATGAACAAGAAACCCTTACTTGAAATTATTTATATTATTAGTAAGATTTAAAACCTTAACTATTTGATTAAAATCAATCTTATACATTGGTCCTCCAAAATACTTTAAAAATGGAAACAAACATTTTAGATGATTTGGCATGATTATTGACCAACATCATCTCAAAGGACAACAAACCTTACATTGTAATTTACAAAACAAGTGTAGTAATATGCAGTTTTTATCAATTAAACACCAAACAGGTTACATTCAATATTTAATGAAAATTTGGTCAAACCATATATTGCACTCTTCCTCAAACAATTAGGCAATGTCGATCAAGAAAACCTTGAATAAATATTGGACCTTTCATCCACCATTGATCAACAAATCCAGCAAACACAAGATTTAACATTCTCGAGAAAAATATGGTCAAATATAGATGATAGATATAAAAAATCAAGTAAAAATTTTCACCAATGTACAGTGATTCAACAACAAAGACTTTGACTAAATAAATAATCGAGCTAGGTGGTGGGCTTGCAAGAGGAGAATATGGTGGAGTAGGAGATGCAAAACAACCACAACTCAAATCTACATCATATAATTTTGAACTATCTGGGTTTAGCAGCCCAAAGTTCCTCTGAGTGGTTGGTCCCAAAATATTGTTCTCATTAAAAAGAGCAAAAATAAACGTATCTATGACTCTATTAGGCCTGATTGGAGTACCCAGACCTAAAACCCATTCTAGGAGGTGACACCTACTGATCTTAATGTATTTATATCAACTATTAAAGGCTTGGATTTTAGGATATTTCATGATTATTTGATTTAAAAATGAAAGTGTAGGTAGATCCCATCAAAGGACCCTCTATAGTGCAAATACATGTATTTGATTTTCTAGCTTAATAAAAGCTTCCTAAATTGTATATGACTCGTGCAGGGGTACGTACTTGGGATATTTATACCTGCTATCCAAGGACATCAAGTGAGATCCATACTCCATGGAGAATTCCCTTAAAATGAACAAAAGTAAACAAAGCTTTGGTCTCATTTAATAGAGTTATGCTTTTTGAAGAATGATTATAGGTAAATCTTAATTGTTCGGAAAAAAGGGCAAAACCATACATTAAATGTGCAGTTGCAACAATTCTATCCTTGTAGCACTAAATAAATCATGGATATAATGGATTTATGGTACTTGTAATCTTTAAAAGGGGGCTTGTTTCATTTGATTTGAAATATCCAGTGAAATTTATATTGAAAAGAAGATAATAAAATTTTCATACCTCAAGAATTACAGAAGAAAGAAGTCAACTATAGCCATCATTTCACATGATTCTTTGTCTCCGGGATCAGAATAGAGAGTGCACACGATTGGAAAATCTTACTCATTAATTGTTGATCATCTCTCATGATGCACATTGTAACACAACAAGAAACCATACAATAATACACCATGAGAGGAAGAGAGAAGAAGAAACCATGTTTATATGGTTTTTTTTATTAATGTGCATCCATTCTTATAAGCACATTCCTTGTATATTCGCTCCATATTTTCACATGATTCAATGTCTTCATATTATTCATGTGATGTCACTATGAAGTAATTTTAATTAAATGGCTTAACTTGATAACAAATTTAACTAACCACTTGGAATTTACATAAAACTTAATCTCCACAAATCTCAATGAAACATACTAAACAATCTTCTTCATGAGACCTAATTATTGTGGATTGGGTGACAATAAAAATAAATGAACTAACTGAGAAAAATGACTAAAACAAATACAATGAATAATTCAAGCACTCTTTCATGGTAGATCCACTCGTTTCATAAAAAATGAGGATAATACATAAGAAGTTCAAGTATAAGCTATGTTTAACAAAGTATCGAAGTCCTAATCTATGTTAAGGTTAAAATTGTATATAGGCAATACGAACCATTTGAAGAATGTGCTAAGCATATGCCAGTACAGTAAAGATATGTTGCAATTATAGATACCACATCAAAATTTCCGTGTCATTCCTCAATGAATATAGGCATTCTACTCCATATCTTCAAAACAATAAAAATTATCGAATCCTCTCGGTTGGGATGGCTAGGCTAGCCTATAGTGTACGAAAAACATAAACACAATGCTTCACTAGAGAAGAGTAATAAGTTTCCTTAATTTCATATCTAGGAAGTGGTACTATAAATACATATGTCGAATAAGCTCCCAGTGGTTCTATTAATACATGTGTTGATTAAGTTTAAATCACATTTTGGATAAGCTTGTAAAATTCCTCCAGCTGACAAAATCGTTTGTAAGCACACCATCACAACTACGAATTGATTGAGATAATGAGTATTATAATCAGTCCATTATTCACACAAAAATACTAGCTTTTACAATCATTGATATACAAGAGGTTGTTCTGGAAAAAGGACTGAGTTTTACAGTCATTTATATCCAAGAGAAAGGGATAAGATTGAGTTACTGAAAGAACCTTGTCGGTTTTATTTGATACTTCTAGTTTTACTTGGAGAATTCCTTTAAAATGGACAAAATAAAATAAATTTATGTTGTCATTTAACAAATTTATTCTTTTTAAAAAATAATTACAAGTAAATCTTCATTGTTGGGAAAAAAACGCAAAAACATACACTGAATGTGCAGGTGCAAAAATTCTATCCTTGTAAAACTAATTAAATCAGGGATATAATGGATTTATGCTACTTCTAATTTTTAAAAGGGGGCTTGTTTGGCCTGATTTTAATTTTGAAGTGAGATTTATACTAAAAAGGAGACCATAGCCTTTTCATACCTCAAGAAATGCAGAAGAAGAAATGATATTAAATTAAAATATATTTGAAAAATAAACAAAAATAAGGGATAATTATCCTTATATCAATTTTCAAATCAACCTTTTTATCAATTTTCAACCATTTATAATGAATTTTGCAACTTAAAATAAATGAAATAGAAAATGATCTCACATACCATATCTTGCCAAGCTTCTTGCAAGTTAAGCTCTCTAGTATAATTTTGAGTAAGAATATTTTATAAATGAAAATAAATAGAAAGTTAATCATTCAAATTTAAAAATTTTAGTGGAAAACTAACCTTGAGAAAGAGAAAAACTAATGTTCAGCAAAAAGGCAAAGGGAAATTTGGAGAAAAAGAAAAAATAAAACACAATAAAACACTCACCTCGTGAATATCCATTTTGACAGGAATTGAATTATAAAGAACTTATTTGATGATTTGATAAATGAAAGTAAATGGATATTTAAGCATTCAAATTTATAATTTTGAATGGAAAGCTAATCTATGATAAAGAGAAAAACTAATGTTCAGAAAAAACACAAAAGGAAATTTGGAAAAAAAAACACAATAAAACACTCACCAGGTGAATATGAATTTTCAAGGGAATTGAATTATGAAAGAGTTATTTGTTTTTTTCCCCACCATATTGTCGTTGTAACACCTCCAGTTCCAAGACATTTTTTTTTTCTTTTTTTTTCCTTGGATTCCATCATTATGCACTTGGTTGTCTGAATACTCAGTTCCTTCTTAATAACTTTTATATTTAAATCCATAGGCATATAGAAGTACCACTGGATATTTTGAATAATGAGTTCAGGGATTTAACTTTAGTTCCCTCTTACTAAAGTTCATTTACCCTCCAATATTTCTCTTCTATTAGAGACATTGACCCCCTGTATTTTTTTTTTTTTATAGCACCACCTAATACATCTATATATATATATATACTCAACGCATAGATATTGGTTTCTATATATATATATATATATATATATATATATCCTATATATATATATATTTATATAATTAACATATATATTCTAAAATCCCTCTAGCAACCATATCTTTGAGTCCTCCTACTATACAGATATATATATATTATACCTCTTACTAAGATATTTGATCCACATATATATATCACATATATTTATACCACATATAAAATATATGTAGATATATATAACTCCTACTTCACTAATATTGTGTGACACATAAATATCTTCACCCTTGAAGTTTATGAATATAATACACACTCATATCTATATTTATATGTCACATATATACATATCTCGAATCTGTCCTTTGATTAATAAATATATGATTTCTTCTTAGCTTTATATCGGTTTATCATATTCCCAATGGTCTTATCATAAATTTATTACGACGGTAACTCACAAAATCTTTCTGACAGGTGAAAAGGTCGCGGGTGTATACAATACAGTGAACCTTTTCTCCTCGTTCGAGTTTTAGGTCATAGCTTCATTATGTCACGTGGACGTAGCTCACAGTAAACCTGTGGTTAATTACGCCACGTTGACACGAAGAAGAAATGTCTGCAACCAGGATTTGACTCCCAACTAAACCGCGCCGTCACTTATCCCACCTCACAATGCTGGAGGCAGTACTTTACCATTACGCTTTGCATATTATTGTAGTTGTATTTGTATGATTATTTTCACCGGCGATGATACTACCAATCACGCGTTGTTGCGGCCATTGCTTCTAGTTTCAGGTCATCATGGTTTCGGTGTGAGCCGCTCCTAACCCAGCTGGGTTGTGATACGATTAGTACGCACCATGCGTACTGGTCACTGATGGTGATCAAATAGGTCTGTTGTAGCATTTTTATTTGCTTTGACATTTGATGGGTTGTATGCAGGGACAGCGTGTTGCAGTAGAGATGTAAGTGCCAGGCGCCGGCGGGTTCAGATCCATTTTCAGCAAATATTACGTGTCATGTTTCTGGTTGCATTTCCGCCCGGCCCCAGTACCATGTGCTCCAACCTCTGCGTTTTAGTGCCTCGGTGTCACTCATCGACCAAATCGAGTACCACGGAATCGCCGCAGCTAGTTCTTTTTCAAATCGGCTGAGGGATTTTCTACTCGTCTTGGGCAGTGAGCTTAGGGTTTCTACTGCCCGTCTGGTTTACCTCGGCAAAGTCCATTCACTGCTCTCTCGGCTGGTTCGTATTTATCTCGCTCGCTTCTGTTCTGTTGCAGCTTATTCTGGTTGTGTTGAATAGGATTATTCACCCTTTGTCGTCACGGCGCAGAGCCTTCCAGGTCGTTTTGAAGGTATGTGAGCCAGGGTGTAAAATTTCTATACTTGTCAACCTTCGGCACTTTGTTTTTCTGTGATACGCTGAACCTAAATCCTTTACGAATTGTTCTGTGCAGCTCTCGATGATGGGTAAATATTTCACGCGAGGGTTTTCTTTCGGTTGAAACGCTGAACCCTGGTTCATGCTTCATCCTACCTCCTCACGCCGGCTTCTTCTGTCTCTATACGCCTGGTCGTAGCAGCCTCTCCGTGGCTGTCGTTTTGTTATTCGTTGAGTATTGATTTTCTTGCTTCGTTTTTTTTTTTGTTGAAATCCACCCTAACAGCTGGGATAGGTATCATGGCGACATCTATATGTTTTTTCTTAACCTAGCTCAGACGTGGTGATGGTCAACAGCTTGTTGGCCGGTGGCCTACACTCTACGTCGAATTGTTACAAGGTAGAGGCGATCTTAATCAACGGCATGGTCCATGGAACCGTCAATCTTCTTCTTCTGCAGCGCCTCGGAGATTTAATGTAACACCCTCTGTCACCTACCTCCTTTTACCGTGGCATATAATTTCAGAATACCCGGATTTCATATTGGCTACTCGTTGCTGAGCATTCATTCCTGGTTTAATTGTAACATGTATTTCCTATGCGTTGTTCCTAATTTCTTTATTTTTGTCTGTGTTATCATTTACAATATGCCTAATCTTGTGACAGAGGACTTGAATGCGATATGAACAGAGTTCGTATATGGGCGCATGCATGATTGAAGATTTCCTCTTTAACGAAACTCGTCGTTCTGATTTTTTTTCTGTTCGTTGCACAGGCGTCACATGCCGTGGACGATTTGATCTGTAACATTATAGTTACGTATCATCATACCGTTATTAGGTTTGACCTTTTTTAATATTTCGCCTGAAGGTTGGGTTTATTTATATTCTCCCCACGTTACTCTAAATTTCCTTGTTTATAATTTGTCCCATGGGCGAAAATAGTAGCGCGCATCTTTTGATAACTTCTGTATGATGCCAATATATATATATATATATATATATATATATATATATATATATATATATATATATATATATATATATATATATATATATATATATATGTTGGTAAGACTGTGGCTCATGGCTTTTATCAACTGTTTGAATGAACATGTATATAGGTGTTCAATATTCATTTAGTCGTATGTCTTCATTGTAGAGTAAATATTTGACTACGACGCTTAGTTCCAGAATTAAAAGTAACGTTAGAAATGCAGATATATTCATATATATATAATGCGGTACCTTTATTTATTTTTTATTTTCATTTCATATAGATCTGATCCACATATATGTTCCCTTTTTGAATATATAGGGTTTATATATATATATATTCATGTTCTTATCTTCTATATGTTTCATTTATTCACTTTTAAATACCCCTTTTTTTCATATATGTTCGTATATGTGTATATTTCATAACTTCTTTCCTTCTTACCTATATTGATTACATATAGGTTTTGCCTTTATATGGTCTACGAGGGTAGTGCTCGAGATTTGGTAATATATATATATCAAGTGGTTTTTAAATGTACATATATATATATATGTAGTCAAAAGTTCAATTGATGCTATACATTAATCATACATTTCCTCTGTTGCCCTAATGTTTATTCCATGGGGTAGAAATGAAGTTAAATCAAAATATTCTATCATTGCTATGAGGGTGATAACCCTGCTATAGTGTAGATTTATTTTGTGGTCTAATCAGAATTCGAATTACATGTTCTAGAGGCCTTATTCATAAATTCTATTTTCCTCTTTCTTTTTTTTGAGGTATACCTATTGGTAATCCATAGTGCTGTATTAAAGGAGTTTAATTATAAATTTAAATCTGTGGCTATGATACTTGTCTTCAAAGATTTAGGATGGATTGTGAAATGCAATATAACCAGTTGTAGCTATTATATCAATCAGATAGAATATAAGTATTTTGTTTCTATACAATTTTGAATGTCATGTTCTAAATTTTACCTTCAGCTATTTGTAATTATACTGGGTAACTTTAGCACTGCTATAATGTTTCTCTAGCATACACATAAGCATATAATATCACATTTGTGTCTACCGGGAACAAAACAATAATTAATCATCTGTAGAGGCTAAGTAACTTCAGATTTAAACCAACCTTGGTTTAGAGATTCTGAAGTTTCTACTCTATGGACTTTCTGGTCTACAACTAAACAAAATCTGGAAGGTGAATACCTGAGGATAGATTCTGTTAAATGTAGTACCAAAATTTCGCATTTTAATAAAATTCAATTTTATATGTAGCCAATTCATACTGTAATAAGACATAGTAACAACAATTTCAGAACATACCACAATCTGCAAATTGACCAACCTCCCAACCTTAGAATCCTCTTTATCTCCCAAGATTCACCCCCGAGCTGAGATCACCTCCTAGCACAGATCAACCCCTGATCTGCTTAGGAGCAGCTTATTTAAGCTCATATTCCCCCAAAGCATGTTTCTAATTCTGCGTCCAGAATAGCAGGATGCTTTCTTTCCTGTTTAGCCTAGGCTTCCCCTCTTGGGATTCTTTAAAGCTGCTTTAAGCTTTTCCTCAGCTTTTCCATCTTTTCTTTACCTCTTCCCAACTACTCCTCTTCATTGGGGAAATTTAGATTCCTCCTCAATCTAAATTAATTTCTTTCAAGGATTTTTGAAAGATTTTGGGGATTTGTTGCCTTATCCATCCTCATAGATTTGGCAAGTGATCTCTAATTCTCATCTTGGTCAAAATGCACTATCATTTTATTTATTTCCTCAAATAAAATATGCAAATACATTCACACCATACTTATCCCTTGGGGTCCACCCCTTTAGGATTAAAGTTCAAATGTCTAATTTTAAAAATTCAACACACAAATTGGGGGTGTTACAGTCATGAGACAAGTCCCTGTGCATCACACCAAAATTGTGGCAATAACCATCCCCCATCTTAACTTTGAAAAAGAAGAGATACAATGAAAACACTCACATGGTGAATATCCATTTTGATAGCAATTTAATTATAAAAGGCTTACCGAGCTCTAGATCTGCTATTTTTACCATGATTTTTTCATTTTAACGAACCATGATGTCACGAGACAAGTCTCTATGCATCACACCAAAATTGTGGCAATAATCAACCACAACCTAAATAGTACATGAACATATTCATTATGGGTTGGGCCACACACATCATTGGCACTAGATTAATGTGTATGGAATGCCTCAATTTAAGGGCATTTATAAATTTGGAAATGGATTGAGAAACTCTTGCAAAGATATGGATGAATTTTTCTTTACCTTTCTATTTAATTAAGGGATGAAGCGACTCACTAATTGGGAGTGTATAGGAATGAGCTAAACATCATGGTAGATTTGAGCAAGAAGGAAGCTATATTATTCAATGTGATGAATTAAAGGGAAAAAAGGAAGGAGATGGAGGGTTGACACTTAGTCAAATGGAAGAAATTGGGCTTTCTATGTCCAATTGTTCACTATCATCGAATTTAACATCTACATGATGGGAGAAATCACCACTTCGAAATGGGTTAACATTCTTCTCATGCTAAAGTTCATGAGACAAGCCATTATGGCCATATTGAAACTGAAATCTAAAAATTAAGTGAAGAAAAAAATATTAGGAAATTAGAAATGTCATGACCAATGGACCTCTGACTAGGTGTGTAGAGGAGTCACCTACCAAAAACAAAACACAAATGAGTTAAAAAATAGAGAGAGATAAAAGTCTCAATGCAAACATGATCACAAATCTAAGCGATACATCACCAAAAAGGTTTAGTGTGGGAATACTTCTGTAATCCAAATATAATTCTAGTGACCTAAAACAAGAGAGGTTTAGTGTTTTAAAGGACAAGACTACCTGTGGTGGGAAAATTCACAAAGCTAGGATTGTACACCAAGGAATTTTAGTCTCAGACCAAAGTTCCCACAACAAAAGAAAATGAGAATGAAATGAGGGTAATAGGAGTGGTCACCCAAAATCACCAAACCATAAGCTGAAATCATCATTGATTCACTAGGAAAAATATGGACCATACACATATGTGCCCCACAAGCCCCATGTGAAATCCATGTGATAACCTGGTAAAATTCCATAGGTTGACTAAATATTCTGTAAGAACACAATCAGAACTACCAACAGATTTAGATAATAAGTATTAGAATCAGTCTACTGTTCTAGCAAAAGGATTGGCTTTTACAATCATTTATATCCAAGAGGAAGGGATAAAATTGAGTCACTGAAAGCACATTTCCAATTTTATTTGATGTTGTGAGTTTTGTTTGGATAATTCCCTTAAAATGCATAAAATAAAATAAAGTTATGGTGTCAGTTAACAAAGTTATGATTTTTAAAGAACATTTACAATTAGATATCCATTATTGAAAACAAAAATGGCAAAAACATAAATTTCATGTGGAACTTCAACAATTCTATCCCTGTAACAATAAATAAATCAGGGATATAATAGATTAATGCTTAATCATTAAAAGGGGCTTGTTTGATATAATTTTAAATTTCAATTTCAATTGATATTGAAAAGGATACCATCCCCTATTCATACCTCAAAGATTGCAAAATAAAGAAGACATATGTATCCATCATTTCACATAATTATTTTTGGACGGGATCAGAATTGGAGAGTGCATACCATTGCCTAAACTTACTAATAAATTGTTGAATATTATAAATTCATGCATAACACATGAGTCTCGAGAATTTCTCTACAACATTATGATTATACCTATGGAAATCTACATTCAAGAATATTATAATTGTTTTATTAATTAACATTCATTTTTTTTATGTTTTAATGTTTAATACTTAATTATTAACTCTTTAATCCAAGGACAGACCAATGTTCAATCATCTAACAATGGATCTGATGGTGAGAAATTGTGCAAAGTGGAATCTGGGGGAGTTCTTCCTAGAGCGAACAGCTTACGATGAAATTATGATTGAGGTTTTATTAATATCAACAAATAGTTCAATATGGATGACCATAGTTGTCCACATCTCACTATGCTAGAATATAATATATTATTATTAACTATGGTTTTCCATGGTTGATTATTCTTGTGTGACAACCCTTTTGTTAATCCATCTTATAAATATTTATAAATTTTGTTTGTAATCAAATTGTGGAAATGTAAACAGAGATAACTCGTTTTAACAATGTTTGTCCTCATCTCACTATAGTATATTATAATATATTATGATTAACTATGGTTGTCCATTGTTGACCATGGTGGATTATGCTTGTGTGACAACCCTTTCATTGATCCCTCTTGTAAATATTTATATATTTTGTTTGTAATTAAATTGTGGAAATGTAAACAAAATTAACTTGTGAGAAAATGGGCACATGTTCAGAGCTTTGAGAAGGGAATGATTACGAAATTGGAGAAAATTATTATTTAATGATAGCCATGGTCTCACTGATTTTCCTTTAATGGAGTTGAATGCATATTTATGGAGTTGGAGGAAGTGTATGGGATTCCTTGACAAAAGACATGCCCATACTCCTCTTGGGAAAGTCCACAAACATAAAAGGACTAAGCATTCAAATACAAATCATGTTCTCAGGGAAGAAATTTCAAACAAAATAAAAAGGAGATGGAGTGCGTTACAATTCTAGACAGGGGAAATTCAAATATGAGGCATGGAAGTATGCATTGGGGGGCACAAAAATTTGAACGAGACAACATTCTAAGAGATAAGCCAATACTCAAATGGGAGTAGTAGTTGGAGAGGAGGCTTCAAGCAAGGAAAAGGGGAGACATCATTCACGGGGGGGGGAGGGTTAGTGGTATGCAGAGTTGAAGGGAGGATGCATAGGAAACATTAGAGGTTGAAGAGTGCTTAAAAGAGGCCCTCTATTGTGATTAACATGGAAATCAATTAAAACAAGTAAATTTTTTTCGAGGAATAACATGAGACAATATTGAGCATAGAGCTAAGTTTTGAGAGACAAAGGTGTGGTGGAAAACATCTTAGAAGCACACATAATATGCTCCTATAGCATGGGAGAGGGAAAATGATCCACAAGCCTAGATAAAACTATGAGTGCATGCAATAGAGTGTGGGAGGCATAGTTCAAGTGGAGTATGGGTTATTTCTTCTCTTAGCTTGGGTGGGGACCCTGTTTCATTTGGATTCCTAGTTGTAGAATAGTTCTTAGTGGTTTTTTATGCTTCATTATGGGGATAATATTTGTTTTGAAAGAGCTCTAGAATCTCAGTTTATAGTGGAGCCACGAGAGGCGTTGTCGCCTATATTAAATGGGTGGAGATGGTGAAATATTTGGAGTCACTAAATTAGCAGATTGTTTGGTCATTTTCTCCTGAGCACTCCTCATGAGGCTCTAAATATTGCTTGGGGGTGGTTGACTCAAAAAATATTGCAGATCAGTTAATCGAAGGTTGGGTGGAGAGTTGAATCCCAATATCAGTTTGTAGTTAATTTTTGTACATTAGATAAGTTCCCATTACTTGTAATTCTTGTATCATAATTACTCCATGAACGATCACACATCAATTCAAGTAGGAATGCATGAGACATCATATTGCTAGGGGTAATTAACTATTAATGTGCATGAGAGTAGGATTTTCCTACGCAGTGGAGACTCTATATTGGGAGGTAGAAAAGTCTTAAATATTAGTGCCTAAGACCTAGTCTAAGTCCTCTTTTGATAGTGCTAAATCTTAGGAGATATAGGATAAAATGTTTGAGTAAATTCTGAAGGTAGTGTGGAAGGTCAGGATGGGATGGGATGGAATTTGACAAAAAAATTGTTCTTTAACTGTTAAATATAGTTAATATTATTTAAATGGTTATTAGAGTTAAATATGAGTTAAATGATTTAAGTACTTTCTGGATTTTTCTCCTAGGGCCATAGTTTCTAGAAGGAAGATGATGGATGAGTGATGGGTGTTGATGAGTATTTTGAGGGAGGCAAATTTGGAAGGAGCCCCAACCCCTAGAATATTGAGAGACACAATTATGATTATTTTGGAGTAGGAAAGGGTCTTTCTTCTCTAAGGAACCTTAAATTT
Source organism: Pinus albicaulis (assembly GCA_034641835.2). Classification (NCBI taxonomy): domain Eukaryota; kingdom Viridiplantae; phylum Streptophyta; class Pinopsida; order Pinales; family Pinaceae; genus Pinus; species Pinus albicaulis. The sequence goes on along the minus strand of CM076576.1, from coordinate 419,624,075 downwards.
AAATCTAATTCATCTGGTGGGGAGAGGATGATTCCAACCTGGATAGGCTTAGGCTGATTGGATTCTCTTTCCAGATCTTTATTTTTGTTATTTTTCTTCCTGATAGTGATGTTTTGAAAGGAGTAACTAGGCTTTGTCTAATATATGTCAACAAGAGCAACCCATGTGAATGTGGAGATGGATGAAATATTCAAAGTTTATTTATATGAGAGCATAGGTGCATAAATGGAGTGTTTAGGATAGAAATTTAGGTAGGAGCACTAGAGCGCTCTGGTTTTGAATCAGAAATCCCAAATTTGAATAAGGAATTTGAAGAAAATCCATTAAATTTGAGGGTCGAATTAATATGTGTCAATTTTTGATGTGTCTTATCGTGGTTGTCAAATAATATGGAGGAGGTTATATGTTTCAAAGGATCTATTGTTTTTCTTTAATGAAAGTATTGGTTTTTAAATGACTTAAGGGAATTTAGTTCAATATGATCTATAAGAAGTTAATATTCAATAGAAAAACCTTGAATAAGAGAGCTTTGGTCAAGGAGATACTTACCATCTTGATTCATATCGCAAGAGTAACCGTTCCTAGGAAAGAACTCATGTGTTCGACTATATGAGGTAACGTCTGCACTGTCCTCGGGTATCATTTGTTTTATATATCCTTGTACATGGTCATCTATCAGAAGGTTCATTCCCCTTGAGTAATCAAGGCCTAGTTTTTGGTGTGACACCTTGTTGAAAATAAACTTCTTTACCTCCTCCAATGCTGGCTCCGACCTTTCTTTTTGCAACATGCAAAGGTGTATGAGGATTATAATTTTGAGGAATCGACTATAGATCCGACATCCTCAGGGTTTTATAATGGATATGGGTATTAAAACCCCGACATAGAGGAGCCACACAAGAGATTTATAGGTGGACCACATCTATGTAGTTAATACATCTAAAGGGGATCTTCCAGTAGTATACCGACTGGGTGATCTCCTTTTTGGCCCAAAGCAATTTTAGAAACCTTGGTAATCCTTCCAGTATCCATCTCGACCAGGACCCATGCCATACATTTATGTGCTGTGAAGACAGAAGTTTCATTGGGGGAAATGAACCTTCCCAGTGAATTTCCACCTTGATGAGTACCTCCTATGACCGTAGCTTAATAGGTAAGCTCGAAAACGTAGCCCGAAGTTGATTTTCTGGTTGTTTTTCAATGCTTAGGTAAAATGTAGGATGTCATTGTTACAACCACAATGATCCTCTACCGATATCCTTGGGATTACAGAGGATTAGTTCAAGATCATCCTATGACAGAAAGTGAAAGTGGATCCATTTGTTAACCAATATACTCACAATCAAAATATAACCTACTAGTGGTTTCCATGCCGCTCTGATCCAGGATAGAAGCTGCTCATGCGTCATTTTGATGTAACCTACTAATGGTGTTCATTGCATTTGTTTCATCTATCTATCGTAGATCTAAGGAAGTTAGAAAACCATATTTTTTGTTAGGTTTGTTTGTCATGTGTAGCTAAAGTGATCTCTTTTCGTACACTTGCGTTAAGAATTCATTCTAACAATTGGAGACTCCACTAGGTTTTATTAAGATTCGCACGTGGCTAGTTGCTTCATTAACTCGGGGGTTTTTAGCTATTTTTAGTCTCTTAATGTTGTTTTTTACCTTTTAATGCAATAAAATAGTTAGAATTCTAACTTTCGGGTGTTTCTGGTTGTTTTTCGCAGGTAACATGTATCGGCCCACCAGAGCAGACAATTGTTTCCCCAACCCACCATCTGAGGATCCTAGAACTTCATATTGCAATTTTCAGCCCAAAACCTACGATTTCAAGCTCAGGTCACACTTGTGGGGCCAGAAACTACAAATTCAACCCCTAACAAGTCAGTACCTGCGAGGTGCAATTTTTTGTAAGATTTTTTCTATGAATATCACGGTTTTGCACAAGCACTGTTCAAGGTTTTTTGACCTCTTTTTCAGCCCATATTAGTCCTAGATATTCTTAGCTTGTCTTCTTGATGTAGGAAAAATCCCTTAGGGTTTCAGTAAGCTCCCACCTTTTTAGCAGTGGTTTAGCTGAGTAGGTGGTCTGAGATTTTGCAGCGCTTTCAACCATTGTTTAGGGTCTAATGTATCCCTATTCAAGATCCTTTTAGATTGGTTATTATTCCATCCAAAGCCCCCTCTTGTTGTTTTTTTGGTCTCTCCCTTAGGGTCCCCCTTGTTTGCCTTTGGTTTTTAGCCTTTTGCCTCCCATATTCCAGTAGTTTTTCCTATAGTTTCTTGTTGTTTTATCCACCTTTTCTAGCATATCTGAGTCATTATATCCATGTCCCTTAGACCTTAGATATTTTGGCCGTATTTTTTGTTTTGAGTGAATTTCTCCGGCCTCTTATAAACTTCATTTGATAATCCTTCTTTTGGGTTAAATTTATGAAAATTAGTTGTTTATTTTACTATCGTTCCAATTTTATTTACATTTATTCAAAAAAAAATCCTTTTCTTTATACACAACTATCTAGGCTTAATTAAAATTAACACACGGCTTGCAGACACGCACACCTAAAGGAAAGAGCGCTTGGTTTACACCACCAAGCCAAGACATAAAAATCATAATTAATTTATCTATCCCTATGAGCCTTTGTTTATTACTCTTCCATATTTTGGGTATCTACGTCTTGCAATGAGAGTGCCCCCAAGGCACTTATCCTAGAGACTCCTAAGCCTTCATCCTCAATTTCCTTTAGGAATACTTAATACAAAGCGTAGAGTCTGAGTTATCCCTCTGCCGAGTACCCATACCGACTATGATTCTGGTCCATCAGGCCCTCTCTACGATTCCAAACCCATTTGTCCTCCACCTCATTTTGTCACTATGTTAGGTGCCAATTCAGGTGCTAGTCCTCAAGCTAGTGGCAGCCCCAGCCCTAATTCTAGAGCTTCTACTCCTGTAACCACTATGATAACCATTCCGGATACTGGTTTGCTACCTCTTATGGCAGGCTTAAGCTTCCCCGATTTTAGCCAGTTAATTGATGACCCTATACTCAACAATCGAGGTTGTCCTGTTATGCCAACTAAGCTTCCTTCAGACATCCCTAAGTTCAAAGGAAACATTGGAGAGGACCCTAATCATAACGTTTGCTCCATTCAAATGTGGTTTTCATCCAATTCTATTACTGATGACTCCATTCATCCTTAGTTATTCCAACGTACGCTCACTGAAGAAGCTACAAAGGGGTATGTCAAATAGACCGCTTCCTCACATTCCACTTTTGTGACTCTTGCTAAAGCGTTTCTATCATATTTCTAGCTACCTCTCCAATATGATACAAGCACCAAGTTTTTGACTACATTCCGTCAAAATTCTGCCACCCGCCTTTCTGACTATGTCCAAGAATGGTGTAGAAGGAGGAGCTTGTGTCGAGCCGTTACATTCAACGATCGTGTCTATATGAATTGGTTTCTCATAACACTTTTTCCTTCTATTAGTAAATATGTCGCGTCTCAATTTCCTCATATCAAGGAGTAAGCTCTCCAAGTTGCGTTGAAATATGAATTGATCTACGCCCAATCTAGTTATGTTTATACTGTTTTACTAGATCTTCCTAGACCTAGTTGTGCCAATTCACCAGGGGCATCTCACACCACTGACGGTATCGTTGGATCTCTTTCACATTCGTATACTCATCCTTGCATGGGTTATGTTTTTCCTCAGGGAGGGGCCAGCTCCTTTAGCACTTATCCCCGTCCCAAACGCACATATCCAGGATAAAGCACACCTTATGCATTTTCCCCATTGCGTCAACTGATGCCAAGGTGAGCTATTGCTCAACCTGTTTACCCCAATGTTGCTCAACCTCCTTTCTATCCTTATCCATAGCCTATTTATATAGCCCCTCTCACATCAACACCCCAACCTCTCTTTCCTTATCAACCTCCACTGCATTAGCCACCTCCCCATCAGCGTCAAGTGTATGCACAACAAAGTGCGGCTAATTCTCTTAATTCAAAGAATAAAAGGAAAGGCAACCAAAATTAACTAGTGCAAGGTAATCAAGGGCACCAAGCTAACCAACTGAATGCACCCCATGGAAACCAGCCTAACACTAGCAACCAGCAATAGGGTGATCAACCCAAGAAGAACATGCCTCTTTTTACACACAAGCCTTGTTCTTGTTGTGATGTCCATGGCCATTATACTCATGGTTGTCTCTCTCTACCCTAGATGCGCCAATTGTGGGAAGCACAAGCAGCATCCAGAGGACAAGAAGCCATTGCTTCGGCTCCTCCAAATAGTGCGCCAGTTCAACCATTTTTTTTCACTAATACTTTCCCGCAACAAGGATATGTAGCTGCCCAACCCCGTCAAGGTCAATCGCCCCTAAATCTTCACAGTTTGGTACCCCTGAATACCAGATTCTCATGATGAATTCTGAAGAGGTTAATATCACTAATGTCAATCTTCAGACTCAATCGTGCCAATACGGCCAGCCACCTACTTTGTTGACAACTGAGCCCCAAACCAAAGTTTCCACAGACTCCATTTCGACACCCAATGCTACCTTATAGATCCCGGAGCCATGGTTCGAGGTTCTTCCCAAGATCCCCAAAGGGCCATTATGCCAAAATTCTACTTCTGCGAAAGTTTCCCACACTTACATCATAGTAGATGACTTGGCACAATCTGCTGTTGCCATGTCAACGTTGGAAGTCCTCCAGTCATTCCCCTCACAACGTAAATCTCTATTATCTGCTATGGGCATAGTGGATCCTTTAGATGATTTTTTGATTGTCTATGATGTAAACAAGTCAGAATATCCCCATTACCTTCACCCTTTCCCTTACAAATACGAGTCAGGATTTGTAAAGCCCATGTATCACTATGTATCATTGACAAGGGTGCATCCACCTACATGATGTCTGCCTTTATTTGGAATAAACTTGGATCACCTGACTTAGCCTCATCCACCATCACTTTGTGTGTATGGGATGGTCACCCTTCTAAGCCCCTCGACATGTGCCACAATTGCCTTGTCACTCTTGGGGAAAAGATTGTTTGTATTTACATTGAATTCATTGACTCCCCCTTGGATTACAATATCCTTTTGGGTCTTAGCTATACCTATGTGATGTCTCATTTCACATCTGCGATTCATTGTAAGATGAGATTTCCTCACAATGGAAATATCTTCGCCATCGATCATTTGAAAAATTACGAATCAAACTCTCAGACCTCCCTTGAGTCTATCATATCTTTGGTGGCTGATCAACATGTATTCACACCTCTTACCATTATTTCACCTGGAGTCATTAAATATTCCACCATACATGGTGCATTCCCTGGTCTACCCCCTCTTACTACTGACATGGAAAATTTTAGGGGCTAATATTCACAGGTGGGCTAATTTTTCATTGTTTTTCCAAAAGAAAGATTCGCCAATTTCCATTTTTTTATAAAAATGATTCGCCCAAATTTTACAATACAAAATTATTTTATGTTAAAATTCACCAACATTATATAGAAAATATATATAATATCATTATAAATTTGAATAATTTTACAAATACATCAATAAACATTTTATAGTTTGCATATTAGGGACTAGTGAGATTCGCCAATTTTTTAAACTTCAAGATAATTTTCCATCCCTAAAATTATCCCTAACTGCTGACCCCAGCTTGTCGAATGTTTCCATGATGCAATCGTGTTGGTCTAGCCACAAGTGGTATGGTTTGACCAACCAACAACCTATGCCTCCACAACCTATTGGTGGTCATTTCAGGGAGACTTCAGGACCTTATTTTGATAGATCTTCTCCCTCTCTTGGTGTCTCTTCCACCTCTTTTCAACCAAGAATAGTTCCTCCTAGCTTTAACCATTTGGGACCCATTCCACCAGGCCATTACCCCTTCAATCAGATACTATTTCTAGCTCACCCCTCTGGAGTATTTTCAGTGTCTGTTATGGCTACATTGAGCCTTCCCGATTTGACCTTGGGGATCCCAGTCTCATACATTTATGCCCCATCCAACACTCCACCTATTCATCTTAAACCTTATAACGTTTTGACCCAAATCCAACTGGTCGCTATGACCCCTCCCTCTTCTTCAGTGCCTTAGCCACCTTAACAAGAATGTACTCCTGTTGCGAAATCCCTTGCTGAGGGGAGAAAATCAAAAAACAAGGAACCTAAGGATAAGGCTTCCCAAATAATTCCTGCTCCTCCTAAGCCTTTGAAGTGGATAAGGCTTCCCAAATAATTCCTTTAGCTATTTTTTTTAAATGATACGTGGCACTCTTTGGCTACATGCTCATGTTTTAAAATGTTCTAGATATTTTCATATTGTACATTGTGTATAAGTTTTGGGGCACTCAACTTGTGTCAGATTATATATTTTGTGCCTTGTGCATCTTGTGGTTCTTGCAAACTCTCAATTAATTTTTATATGAAATGAACATACATGTGAAATATTGCTTACGTAAGCTATTTGCTCAGTTGTTTTATGACCATGGCTAGATCATGTGATCCTTATATTGGTAAATACTTAAGTGGGACAAGTTGAGCTTGGAAATGAGTGGCATAAGATGATTTATTGGTAGTTCTTAGGTGAACAAGGCACCCTCTACTTGTAGTAGGTGAAATTAGTCAAGTTTTTGCGGTTGAAGAAGGCCAATATTATCACAGAAACTACGGTAGCCAAGGACTTGATTGGGTTCCAAAGTTGTGAAAAAATGAAGAAGTTAGCTGTGAGGACATGTGTGCCAAGGCGTGCTAGGGAATGCTAAGATGAGCCAGGGAGTGCAAAGGCATATAAAATATGTTAAGATTTTCCAAGTGATAAGGCATGCCAAGCTGTGCAAGGGTGTGTTAGTGCATGCCAGGGACTATCAAGGAAACAAAAGGGAGAAAAAAGTTAAAATACAAGGAAATGAACACGTAAAAGGGTTAATAAGCCATAAATTTACCTTTTCCAAGAGGGGCATGCTAGGCACACCAAGTACACTAGGCGAAAATAGGTGCCAAGTGAAAAGTCTTAGTTCATTCTAAGTTCCAAGTCTTCATTTGTTGCTTCTCATCTACTTTCCAACAATTTATCTCAAATAAAATTAATATTAAACCATGGAAAATCATACGAAGGCATCTCCATGTATTCCACACATGCTAAGACTTTCCAAGCGCCAACATGTGCCAAGAGCCAACACTTGCCAAGCGCCAATATCTGTCAGGGAGTGTTATGCATGCTATGAAGTGGAAGGGAATTTTAAAGAGTTCTTAGGTGTGATAGAGAGTGCTAATGCATGTTAAGGATTGTTAAGGATTACTAGGAAAAAACATTAAGGGAGAATTGGGTCAAAATTCATAGAAGTTAATGAATATGAGGAAAATGTTCCAAGGACTAGTGTTAATGAGTGCTAGCTATCATGCCAAGGAGGGAGTCACAAGGTATGCTAAGAATTGGTAAGGCATGTTAGGTAATATCAAGGCATGACAAGAAGTGCCAAAGTGTTCTAGGGAGTTCTAGGGTGTGCTAATTATATGTGCCAAATAGTGCCAAGATATGCCAATACATGCCAGGTGCTAAGGCACACTAATGGAAGAACCAAGCCAAAATGTAAAGAAATGAACCAATAAGAGGTTTAATAAGTTGGTACTTTATATTTTTCAAAATGGGCATGCTAGGCACACTAATAATAGGTCCCAATACATTCCAAGTGGCATTGTGTGCCAAGTTCTCATGTATGTCAATGCATGCAACCAAGGTGTCCCAGGGAATGCTAGGGACTACATGCATGCCAACACATGATAGGAGAGTTCTATGTTGTACTAGCACATACCACCATTTTCTTGGCATCAGTGTCATGACAAGGTGTTCTATGTACACAGATGTTCCAAGACATGTGAGGTGCTAAGAAATGTTAGTGTGTGCCAAAGCATTAATTTAAGGTGTGCCTAGATTTTTTAGGAGTGTTAGGTATTTATTATTAATAGAATTGACAAATTTTGATTAAGTATTAAATAATATATTTCCTACATACACTAGTGGAAATTTATCTAAAGGGAATTTTCTAGATAATAAACTTAATAGATATGAATCATGTGTTGACTCATAGGAAAAATCTATTTGACTAGTCATTACTTGAGGGAAATGATACACACTAACTACTTTTTAACAAATTGACTGACCCTAATGACTATGGGTTTGCACATATTTTAAAAAATACTCCATAATAATGGTCTTAAATTGTTATCTTTTTACAAAAAATATATTAAGAGGCACATAGCGTAATCAAAAACTCATTGGAATGATTAATGATGATGAACATTTTTTGACCGTCACAAAAAGTAACAAGAGAGCATTGGTGAGGGTCATTAAACATTTTTCACTAGAACTGTCACCAAAGAGAGAATTAGTGATGGGCCTTTAACGACCCTCACCAAAAGTGTCATTGAAAATGGCTTTGGTGACGAACCTTAAAGGACCATCACTATATACACTGACAATGACACTTTTTTAATGACTGTCACCATATGTGACATTGGTGACAGACCTTAAAGGTCTGTCACAAGCATGACCCTCACCAATGTCCTTTTTTCTTGTAGTGTGGCACAGAGGACATTTCAAAAAAAATAAAAAAGAGATAGAGTGGGTAATAATTCTAAAGAGGGAACATTTGAAGATGAGGCATGGGAGTATGCATTGGGGGGCACAAAAATTTGAAGGAGGCAACATTCTAAGAGAGAAGCCAATCCTGAAATGGAGGTAGTAGTTGAAGATGAGGGATTAAGAAAGGAAAATAGGAGACATCATTCAGGGGGAAGTAGCATGCAAAGTTCAAGGGAGGATGCGTAGGAAACATTAGAGGTTGAAGACTGCTTCAAAGAGGCCCTCTAATTTGATTAACATGGACATCAAATCAAACAAGGACAATGTTGTCGACGGACAACATGAGACAACGTTGATCATAAAGCTGATTTTTGAGAGACAAAGGTGTGGTGGAAAACACCTTAGAAGCACACGTAATATGTTACTACAACATGGGAGGGGGAAAAGAATCCATAATCCTAGATACAACTACGAGTGCATGTAGTAGAGTGTGGGAGGCATAGATGAAGTTAAGGAGTATGGGTTCTTTATTCTCTTAGCTTGGGTAGGGACCCTGTTTCCTTTGGATTCTTGGTTGTAGAAGAGTTCTTAGTGGGTTTTTATGCTTCATTATGGGGATAATAGTTGTTTTCAAAGAGCTCTAGAATAGTGTTTTGTAGTGGAGCAATGAAAGGCATTGTTGGATAGATTAAATGGGTGGATATGGTGAAATATTTGGACTCCCTAATTTAGCAGACTGTTTGGTCATTTTCTCTTGAAAAATCCTCCCCAGGCTCTATATATGGCTCAGGGGTGGTTGACTGCAAAAAATATTGTAGATCAGTTAATCCAAGGTTGAGTGGAGAGTTGAAGTCCCAATCTTCGTTTCCAGTGAATGTGTGGACATTAGATAGGTTCTTATTACTTGTAATGCTTGTATCATAATTACTCCATGAACGATCACCCATCTATTCAAGTAGGAATGCATGAGACATCATATGGCCAGGGGTGATTAACTATTAATTTCCATACGGTAACAAGAATTACTAACATGATGTACTTAACCTTTAGTTCTTCTCCAACATAACTTTTGGTTTCTTTCCTGGTAGCCTACAACAACCAAGATATACTTCTATGGCCATGTGCCCAATGGTTGTTATTTATTTACATGAATATGAATATCTAATTACTTGTCGATGTAGGTAGTTGTTGTATTGAATACTGAAGGTTTCGAAAACTATTGTTGTGACCTTGGATGCATAGTATTCCCTTAATAGCTACAAGGTTGGCTTCATCGCTAAGTGTGTGAATGGTTATAAGTGATATATCAACATTTCTACGTAAATGGTGTGCTAGTACATACTGGAGTTTTTTTGTGAACTTTGTGAAGCCTAAATGAAGGAAGCTCACTGTATACATGAATAGAATGTGAATGCTTATTGTCATTTTAAAATTTTTTATTTTCATGAGGAATGCATATTTGTGTGTAATGTAAAGAAGAATGTGTGTCCCTATTGTGTTGATGAACATGTACCTATTTTTTGAGATAATGTCCACCCCATTTTTACCTTGGGGGAAATCGGTCCAGACTTTTTGTCTTAGTGTGAGGTAGGTAGGAAGGATTCTTTGTGCTTTCTGCGGGATCCATTCAGATGATTGTTCAAGACCAAAGGTAGGTGTAGGAACATGTAGAGACCAAAGATAGGTCGTAATAAGAGAACAAATTAGGGTTTAGGACATTCAAAACAAAGCCTTAAGACAAACCCTCCATTAGGTTTTTTTGAGAAACTATGATGCGCAAACCAACTTGCATGATATTGTCAACGTAGAATTTGTTTGAACAAATTATAGAGATACAAATTACACATAGACTTTGTTTCATCAAATTATAGAGATACAAATTAATAATATACATAATTTAAATATAGTGATTTTTAAAGATGTTGATTTTATGTGGCAAGATGAACTTTATTTTGAACATGAATAAAATATCACATTTAGGAAAGAGAAAATATTACTCATGGAAATTTATACTCTTAATATTTTCATTATGTGGTAGTTTTTATACTCGATCTTCTTTCCATTTTATTATTTGTTAAATGTGATGGTTTTGAAACATACAAATATAACTAGAAATTGCATCAAATGTTGCAAAGGAAACACCGTAAGGCGGTAGCATAGGAACCAATATCATAAAAGAAATAAGATGTGACCGAAGTACTCTATAGGGATATGGGACATAGGGGCACCCTACGTACCTAAGTAAATTAGCAATAAATGTTTCGTTAATATAGGTAATAGTGTCTGACTTCAGAAGATATGGACCAATCTAAACAATAGAAACATCATTGTAATGTAAAAAATAAATATTTGGTATACAAAAAAAATTCTAAACTTATATCTTAACCAACAAGCTAGCCAATAAAAAAATAAGACAGATTACAGAAGTAAAATTTTATACAGGTTAAACTATAGTTACATCATTTGATAAGTTGAAGAAGAAAACTAATTTGTATGGTAAATTGTAGTTTCATTTTAGTTAAAGGTGGACGAACTGATCAAAACTAAATCTACAAGGGATTCATATTTTTCCTCCAAAAAATGCAAGGGAAAAGAGGGAAAAATATGTTTCCAACATATTTTAAGAGTTTAATTGTGAAATTTTAGAAAAGGTTGTGCAGTTATAAATTTTATTGGTTTTCATATGCTAAACTCTTTTCTTCTAAGACACTTAATTATTTCCGGGGTTCTTTTCCTCGACCAATAAACAAGCAAAAATGTCTTGAATTATTATAGTGAAGATAATTATAATGAAAAAATGAGGCATTCTACAAATTTAATTTCAGCTCGAGGGCATAGATAATAAATAATATTAAAAAGCCTTGAAATATGGAAGCATTTTTACATCGCCAAAACGTTTTAGTTGAAGTAATTAATCAATGGTTTATTTTCCATGGTGGAGACCACATGATTGAACTGAATACATATTTCATTCGTGGAGTGTGAACATGTTTTTTCTTCTCATATGATTCCACCACAAATCCAAAAATTGCATGCTCCACTGGGAATTACGAAAAAATAACATTATTGTGTCCATATTCAAGAAGAAATTTACAAATAATTTCTAAAGGATGATTTGAATAGACAAATTTTGTATATTTCATGATGTAGTTCTTACAATATGTTAAAACCCAAGAACCCAATAAAAATGAAATATTTTCTCGATACTAATTTAGAAAGGAATAAAATTCATTTCACACATTAAATTTTCAAGAATGCCCCAAAATTATCAAAATTAACATTCTGTTTTTCTCTTTCATGCAATCCATAAAAACTAAAAACAACCCATAATAGAAGTGTCTCACCAAACTGCCCTCTGACCATATTCCAAGAACTCAAAATCTATGGATGTAGAAGAATATTCCTCCAAGAAGACAAATCAATGAAATTTATCTTTTGAATCACATTGATTTAAGTTATTTGAAGTCGTAGGACACTAAAAATGCAATTAATACTTCAAAACTAAAAATAAAATTAACACTTTTGAACTCATCGTCCATTGTCATATCAAAATATGTGCCTTGCCCTCCTATTTATATCATCCAGTCTCTCCAAAATATTTTGAAATGTGCATCAAAATCAATAAAATTTTGCGTAATTTTGTTTTCCCCTCAACAGTAATGTACATTCTACAAAAAAGAACTTAAGGAAAACCTTTCACTCTGTGTTTTAATAGGTAATTTTTTGTGGATTTTGCGTAAGTATCCTACTTCTTTGTTCCATATTGGAAGTCTTTAGATGGATTTATCTTGTGGAATTGAATTCCTTTATTATTATAATTTGTTATCTTCATAGCACCAGTGGAAGCAACAAATAATAAAAAATGTTCATGTCCACTGAATCCTACATCATTTTCCCTTTTCTCTCTTAATAGAAGTGTCTTGCAAAATCTATGCAATCTATGCACACCATTATAATGTTTGAAACTGATATATTTACAATGCCAAAGATCTTCAATCGACATTATTTACCACAACAAATAAAAATATAAACACCTAGAAAATGGGCTTTTGATCACCATCCGAGGACACAAATGAGAATGTTGAAGGATTTTTCGTTGGATACAAATTTTGAAGTGGTTCCATTATGATGGATAGTATCTAAAATATACATATGAAAAGTGATCCTACAATTTTTATATTTCTAAATATTGTAACAATTGCATTTTTTCAATGTTTCTACAATTTTTCATCTGTATGAATGTAACGTTTTTTATATCTTTGTATTTTAAGTTTGGTTTGATTTGATAAATCATTATCTGATATAGGGAAACACAAATATACCTATTCTAAGTCTACCAACACATTGTAAGGTGTGAGCTCTAAGGCCTCTCGAAAACTAAGTACCTGTTTTTAGAGGTTATAAATCATGAGAAGGCCTCCAACCCAACAGTAACCACCAAATATTTCACTATCCAAGCTTTGTAGTTGTGACATGTTCATGCTTAGCATGGTCCGCGGTCACAAGTCTTGTGGGACGATTTCCTCCAAGAAGGAAAAGGTATTATACCAGATCAGGGAAAGCCTAGAATATAGTTTCTTCGTTCAAACAATGCCTTGGATTGCAAATGTGAAAGGAATGACTCATTGGATAATATACAAGATTGAAGCAACAAGTAACCCCTTTCAAGGCTTCCTAGCATAAAAAACTCTACAGACAACAAATAACTCTCTCTAAGGCTCTTTATCCCCCAAGAAATGGTAAGTGTCATGATATTTTAAAGGTACATAACTTTCCATGGTTTATATGTTTCACTTCCTTTTAATATATTGCAAAAAGTTAGGCATCAAACCTACACCCAGGAGAGGTGCAAATATTATTACAACAAAGAGAAAAGAATAGAGCACAACGAATGGTAAAATTGTCTCCTTGAATGTTCTTAAGAGTCAAGACAATGATATAGGTAGAGAGTTGGGTGGTGTAGACTCTGTAATCCTCCGTCAGGACACGAGTGTTTAACGGGGTGGTAGATATATGCTTAAATTTTAAACACTAAGATTTTTCTAGCTCCGTAAAATAGAGACATAGGTAGGTAAGAGTTCAAATATTGTGAGGACTCAGACCTAGGATAATGAGCTACCTAGTGTGCATGGCTCTTGAAGCATTCCAGTTGGGTGGTGCTAACAAGGGTGGTAGAGAAATTTTTAAAGTTTAAATGCTAAGCTTTTTCCATATCCCAAAAAAGGAGACAGATGTAGGAAATAGTTTAAATCTTCTCAGGACTCAAATTCAGGATAATGAGATACATGGTGAGAATATCTACCCAAGAGTTCCTTTTAAAGAGTGATTTGAATAGAAACTTTTTATATATTTCATGATGTTACAATGCCTACAATATGTTAAACCCAAACCTTCCAAACCAAAATGAAATATTTATGAATACTAATACAGAAAGGCATAGTGCCTTAGAATTCTCAGAATTAACATTTTATTTCACTCTTTCATCATATCCATACACACTAAAAACAACTCACAACATAAGTGTCTCACCAAACTACCCGCTGACCATATTCCAGGAACTCAAAATTTATGGTTGTTGAAGTATGTTGACCATATTCCATTGAAGCCTGCATCATTTTCCATTTCATCTTCAATATAAGTGTCTTGTAAAATCGATGCAATATTTTCACACCATTAGAATGTTTCAAAATGATATATTTACGATTCCCATGATCGTTAATGAACATTTATTGCCACAATAAAAAACAATATAAAGACTTGGAAAATAGGATTTTGATCACCCTATTAGGACACAAACGAGAATGTTGAAGGTATTTTCATTGGACACGACTTTTGAATTTTTTCCGTGGTGTTGGATAATATCTACAATTAAAATATGATAGGTATTGTATAAAAACCAATACGTTATTTTATTGGAAACAAGTTACAATTATTTTAATCAAAATCAACATCACCATTACAAGACTACGACAAATTGTCAAGCTAATTCTAAGAAACCATAACTCCAAAAATATCTAGAGACTAATACTAAAAAATAATTTTCTGATACATGACAACACCAATATACGTCATATAAATTTACTGACGCATCATAAGGTATGAGCTCTAAAGCATATCGTAAATCGAATACCCATTTTTGGAGAACAAAAATCATGAGAATGCCTCCAATGAAACTGTAACCACCAACTCTTTCATTTCCCAAACTTTGTAGTTGTGACATGGTCATGATTAGTCTTGTCTCAAGTGGAAAATATTGTACAATATACAAGCTTGAAGAAAAAAATAACTCCATTCAGTATCCTAAATAGAAAAATGTACAAGTAAAAAATAAATGTCTTCAAAGCTTTTTATCCTCCAAGTAATGGTATGCTTCATGATATTTTAATGGTGAAAAACTTCCCATGGTGGGTATGTTTCACTTCCTTTTAATAGATTGCAAAATTAAGTCATCAAACCTACAACTGGTGGAGGTGCAAAGATCCTTATAATAAAGAGAAAACAATGGAGCACAACGAATGAGAAAACTATATCCAAGAATGTCCTTAAGAGTCAAGACATTGAGATAGATATAAATTTGGGCAGTACAGACTCTACAAACCTCTATGAGAACATGGGTGGCTAACAAGGGTGGTAGAGGTATGTTTAAAGTTTAAATGCTAAGCTTTTTCCATCTCCCCAAAAAGAGACACATGTAGGCAATAGTTAAAATCTTATGAGGACTCAGACTAAGCCTAGCCTTCCTTATGAAGTGGTTAGGGTGTCACCATAAAATTCAAGTAGGTGATTTAAAGATAAATAAGAAAAGGGATCGAGGGAATTTTTCTCCTTAAACAAATACCATTAGAACTAAGTGTCATGGAAATCTAAATTCCAAATTCGCTATACATTGTTACCGCCTTACACAAATGAAAAAAAATTTATCCCTCTCCTAAATTGAATAGGGGCATGAAGTATATCAGTTATAGAAGCCCTATTCCTGAATTGAATTGGCATATATATCAAAAAATCATTTAAGAAACACTAATTTTTCAAATTGTATATAGATTTAGCATAATGAGTTGCCGGGTGATCATGGCTACCCAATAATTCTTTCAACCTCTTTTTTCTCTTGTGTATGCTCACTTTCAATGCCATCCTCTTATGGTATGATACTTCCATTTCCTACTCGTCAAACTAAATTTACATTTCATACCCAATAAGAAAGACCGTAACAGTCTATTTTCAGAGAAGTTTAAATTGTTAAGAGATTGGTCCAACTACAATTGTTTGTGAGGTAAACAGAAACAGATGACTCATGCTCAAGAGAAACTTGGGAATTTTCAGGAAAATAGAAAATAAAAACACTAAATTTAAAAAACAAAGTAAAATATTATTGAACATGAAAGTCTATAATGCCCACATGATTTATATTTTACATTCTTTTATTAAAGTGCATAAATTATACTACTTGCTACAAAACACCATGGATTTTAGACAACTGGAAATTCTGCTTAGTCGAATAGGAATCTAGGTCTATATAGATAGATGACCACGTATTATTGGATGAGTCAATCTAATTTGTTTGACTTGCAAGTCCATTACTTGGAGGCTCTTTCTCCACTTGATATCGTCATAGAAAACTCACATTCAAGAGCCCACTTGGACTTGGAAGTTGATGAGTATTGTAATATCAAGACTCCATTTGTGACTTCCAGGGGAATTTAAAAGATACAATGGAGTTGAAAAAAAGTTTTGGATTCTATAGATCAATGCATATGAGCAAGTATTTATTTGAATACAATTCTTTTATAATTGTTCTTTTTAAATAAAATCCCCAACGTCATGGCAAGAAAACATATAAATAGAATTGAATTACAGTCATTTGATCTTTAATACCTAATTTTATAATCTGAACTGTAACTAAAAAATATAGTATGAATCAACTATCAGTTGGGGATCTATTTCCATTGTTATTAGCTATTGAAACTTACTTAGAGATTTGAAATATGAAATTTATGAAATATGAAATATAGAAATATATATGAGAATATATTACTGAAGTAACCCTAAATTAGGAAATTAACAAGGAAACTAACTCCAAGAAAATTCAATAGTTTTTAAGAGTACTAACATCAAAGAGTTTAACTATAGTAATAACATGGAAATATGAGAGAATTCAGTTAGAACTGAACACGCACTTTTAATAACAAAAGTAAGTGTTAGAGGGAAATAGAGTGTAGTTGGACATCACATAGCCAAGGAAGACACTGAATATAGGTGGATTTGCAATGGATGTCATGACTGAGAGCCACATAGCTCTGAGCATGCATTGATAACTTTTTATCTCCCAAATATAATCATCACTAAAAGAGGAGGCTATTTCTAAATATCATAAGAGATGCATTTTTTCAATTATACATGGCATAAAATGGCTATGGAAAGGAATTCTTATAGATATTGTAAAATTTATTTTATAGATAACTTTATATTAATATATGAATTATTATTCCATTGTCTCCTCATCAAACTAAATTTAAATTTCATATTCAACCAGAAACACCAAACAAAGTTTCTGCATGTGTGAAAGTTGAATAAATATGTATAATTTCTAGGAGTTGTATGCAGAAAATTCAATAAATATTTATAATTTCCAGGATTCTCTTATTTTCCATCCTAAAAGTCAATGGGTATTTTTACTTCGAGATGTTGCAATGCTTGATATTTTGTGTTATAGTGTTAATTTTGTGAAGCCAAAATATTTTTATTTTGAGTTGCATAAGTGTCGATTTGTCGAGAATTTTAAATTGTTAGGAGATTGGTCTAGTTGTAATTATTTGTGAGGCCAAAGTGAAAGAGTTGACTTGTTATTAAGAAACACTTGGGAATTTTATTAAATTAGAAAATGAAAACACTAATTTAAAAAAAAAAAGCAAAATATTCTTGAATATGAAAGTTTATAATTTCCACATGATGCTTTTTTTCTATATATTTTTTAAAATACATAAATGATACTACCTACTACAAAATGCCATGGATTTCAGACAACTGATAATTCTCGTTAGTCAACTAGGAATCTAGGTCAGAAAAATAAGCAAACTAAGTGCTTTCTCTTATCTTTTTTCTGTGTGTCTACATAGATAGTCAATCTGATTCATTCGACTTGGAGGCCTTGGCTCCTCTTGATTTCTTCAGAAGAAGGTCACATTCAAGGGTCCACTTGGACTTTGAAGTTGATGAGTCTTGTAATATCAAGACTCCATTTGTGACCTCCATGGGAAATGAAAATATAAAATGAAATTGAGAAAACGTTTTGGACAATGTACTTCAATGCATACGTGGGAGTATTAATTTGAACACAAGCAATGTTTCTTTATTATTCTTTTCAGATAAAAGGACCCAACATTATGGGAGGAAAACAGATAAATAACATTGAATGACAATGGCTTGCTCTTATGTACCTAATTTTATAATTTGAATTGTAACTGAAAAATATGGTATGAATCAACTATCAATTGGGGATCTATTTACAATGTTATTAGCTACTGAAATTTGCTAAGGGAACTGAAATTTGAAAATTCTGAAAATTGAAATTTCAAAATAGATCTGAGAATCTCGATACTGAAGCAACCCTAAATTAGGAAATTAACAAGGAAACTAAATGCATAAAAAATTAATAGTTTTTAAGAGCACTAGAAACGAAGAGATGTAAAATAGTAGCAACAAGGAAATACCAAAGAATTAAGTTAGAACGGAACAAATGAACACAAAATTTGAATGACAAAAGTATATATTTGCGGGAAATAGTTTATGGTTGAATATCATATTAACCTAGGAAAAATAATGTTGAATGGCCATAAACTCAGGTCAAATCGAAGGTATTATGGAGGTTTTTTTTTTCCCAATTAATCTCTTGAAAACTATAGAAAAATTCACAAAAAGCCCCACTTTAATGCCCAACAACCACATTTAGCTAGTGATACCTGTTAAAAATATGACAACAAATGTAAATAATGTAATTTTGGGAAAATTACTTATTAACCGTTAATTAGTTGAGTAACGAAATGAAGTTAGAGTAATGAAATAGGCTCAAGTTAAATTAGATGGCCCGAGAGGCTTGTAAGGGTGGAGAATAATTTTGATTAATAGAGTTTCCAAATCCCTTGCCCCGTGGAGGTTTCCTTGACACCCTGTCAAGGTTTTACCATGTAAAGAAATGTGTTTACCTGTTGTGTGTGTTTTCATTCTGTTTCTCATTCAATTTTAATTTCCTTTTCCGTTTAAATGATTTATTGGTTCAATAAGTGGTATCAAAGCCATTTTAAACAAAGTTATAATCCACCTTTGCCATCTGCCAGACAAAGGAGGTCCTCGAGGGGAGGAGTCATCGAGTGGATTACTTGTTGCTGACAGTAGAAAAGCTAACTGTCAAGAAGAGAATCTGTAGTTTGTTGGTGAGGCTGAAGCCATCGAGGCTTTTGAGAGAGAAAAATTTGGGAGGCCGCCGAGAAATATCAAAGAAAAGAAAACTCGGAAAGATCATTATGTCCGCTGTGAGAGAGAAAATTTGTCTAGGCCACTATGATCGAGCAAGTTTGATGAGGCTAAGACCATCGACTAATGCCTAGGCTGCTGTGATTGAGCGAGTTTGGTGAGGTTGAGGCCGTCGACTGATGCCCAGGCCACTGTGATTGAGTTGATGCCCTATCCACTGTCAAGCAAGAGAGTGGCCTGCACTTGCCTTTCTGCGGTCTCATTTGAGGAGCAGAAGAGAATATATGCTCTACTCCTGAAGAGATGCTCTGCTCATAAAGAGATGCTCTGCTCCTAAAGAGATGTTCTGCTCCTGAAGAGATGCTCTGCTCCTACAGAGATGTTCATTGAAGAAAATGAAAATGGGTCCATTGCCCTAGAAACCTTAATTGACAGAGCAGACAAAGGTATTTTCTGTTATGGTTTGAGTTTTTCAAAACGTTAAAGGATTCTGGTTCAATAATGGTTCAAGAAAAAATTAAGACTCAGATTTATAGAAGGAATTTTTTTCTTGTGAGAAATTATTTTTGAAAGAACACAGACTTTTTATTTATGGTGAAGAAATTGTGAAAGAAATTGTTTATTAAAAAGGGTTCAGTTTTCTAAAGAATTGATTAAGTGGAAAAAGGAGAAAAAATAGAAATTTTATTTTTTATTTAAAAAAAAAAAAACTAGTAAAAGAAGGGAGATCTGAAACCCTTGAAACCCTAGCAGAAGAGGGGAAAAGTGTTTAATTTGTAGAATAAGGGAAATATGAAACCCTTGAAACCCTAGAAGAAGAGGGGAAAAGTGTTTAATTTGTAGAAGAAGGGAAATTTGAAACCCTTGAAACCCTAGTAGAAGAGGGGAAAAGTGTTTCTTTTTTAGACCCTAGTTGGAAATTAGAGAAAGAAGGGAAAACTAGGAGGAATAAATGGCCAAAATGACAAATGAAAATTTCAAGGTGGATAAATTCACCGAGAGAAACAATTTTGCATTGTGGAAACTGAATGTTAGGGATTTTCTGGTGCAACAAGGGTTGCACAAAACATTAGACAGGGTAAATAAAAAACCAGCAAGCATGACAGATTCGAACTAGGAGGACATGAATGCCCAAGCCCTTAGTACCATTCAATTATGTTTGGCAGATGAAGTTATTTTTAATATTGTTGAAGAGAGCACAGCTGAAGGGTTGTGGAGAAAATTGGAAATCCTGTATATGAAAAAATCATTGAAAAATATAATTTATTTAAAAAGACAATTGTATAGTCTTTGGATGAAGGAGGGTACAAAAGCTGCAAAATATTTAAATGTTTTTAATATGCTTATTTGTCAGTTGTCAGATATGGAAGTTAAAATGCAGGAAGAAGACAAGGAAATTACCTTGTTGTGTTCTCTGCCTGAGTCATGGGATCACTTCATAACTTCAATCAGTCTGAGCACTACCGATTCCTTAAAATTTGAACCTGTTGTGGGTGCTCTCTTATCTTAAGAAGTATGAAGGAAATGTAGTATTGAGACGTATGCACTAGAAGCCATGGTAGCCAAAGGTCGATCAAAGGAAAGTGGGGAGAAAGCAAAAGGTTCTTCCAGATCGAAGTCAAAGGGCGGAAAGAAGTGTAAAGCCGAGTGCTAGTACTACAACAAACTTGGACACCTCAAGAGATATTGTTGGAAATGGAAGGAGTCGGAAAACCATAACAAGGAAGCAAATCAGGTTGATTCAGGTATGGTTGATGAGGTTTTAATTGCTGAAGCTCTCCTTATGTCTAATGTCTCTCAAGATGTTGAAAATTGGCTATTAGACTCTGGTTCTTCTCATCATATGAGTTTGCACCAATGTTAGTTTACTTCATATAAAACTGTAAATGGTAGTTCTATATTCATGGGAAATAATGCATCTTGTCAGACTGTTGGGATTGGTAATGTAAAAATTAAAATGTATGATGATATAGTGAAAACATTATCTGATGTTAGGCATGTACTTGATCTAAAGAAAAAATTGATTTCCTTGGGAGTTTTGGATTCAAATGGGTATAAATTTATAGGTCAAAATGGAGTGCTGAAAGTCTCAAAAGGAGCCTTGTTTCTTATGAAGGCTTAAAATATCAGAAATATGTATAGACTCAAAGGAATCACTCAAGTTACTGAAACAACAATCGTATTAGAAAAAGGATAAGAAGGTTCTCGTCTATGGCATCAATGATTAGGTCACATGAGCGAGAAAGGTGTTGAGGTACTGATGAACCGCAAGTTGCTTCCTCATTTGAAATCCTTGAAGTTGGATTTTTGTAAACATTGTGTGTTTGGAAAGCAATGTAAACAAAGGTTCAAGACTGGAAATCATAATAGTAAACAAATTTTAGACTACATTCATTTTGATCCGTGGGGACCATCTCCTATTGTGTCTTATGGAGGTGCATTATACTTCTTAAATTTTATTGATGATTTCTCCTGGAAAGTTTGGGTCTATATGTTGAAAAATAAATCTGATGTATTTAATATTTTTAAACAATTTAAAGAAATGGTGTAAAGGAAAACAGACAAATCAATTAAGTGTTTAAGAACTGACAATGGTGGTGAATTTACTTCTTTAGAATTTGAAAAATTCTGTAAGGATGAAGGGATTGTTAGACATAAAACTATTGTTTATACTACTCAGCAAAATGGCGTTGCTGAACGGATGAATCAGACTCTTATGGAAAGAGCTAGAAGCATGATCAGCAATGCTAACCTGCCAAAGGAGTTGTGGGAAGAAGCAATATCTACTTCTTGTTATTTAGTTAAGAGATCACCTTCGGTTGCAATAAAATGTAAAATTCCTAAAGAAGTTTGGTTGGGTCAATCTTGTGATTATTAGCATTTAAAGGTTTTTCGTTGTGATGCCTATGCTCTTATTCCTAGAAATCAATGTTCAGAGTTAGATCCAAAATCGAAATGTTGTGTCTTTGTTGGATATGATTATGCAGTGAAGGGATATAGGTTGTGGGATCCTTCTTCACAGAAGATAGTCATTAGTAGAGATGTAACATCTGATGAATCTTCTCTTTTAAAATCAGATAGTGAAAAATATGAACAAGAGCAGGTATCTCCAAATCAGTAGATTCAATTGGAGACTAAACCTTTTCCAGAAAGTTGAAAGGAAGGAGAGACTTTTGATGAAAAAGGTGGAGAAGCAAAGGAAACTGGAGAAATTCTAGAATCAATTCAGCAACCAGTCACTCTAAGAAGGTCTACAAGGGAAAGAAAAAAACCCAAAAGGTGTGAAGACTCTGCTTCATCTTTTTCATTGATTACTGAAGATGGGGAACCTTCTTGTTATCAGGAAGCAGTAGATGATGCAGGTAGCAAGATATGGAAAAAGGCTATGGAAGAAGAAATGGATTCCTTAGCCAATAAAAATACCTGGGATCTTGTAGAACTTCCTAAAGGGAGAAGTGTTGTTGGGTGCAAATGGGTCTTCAAGTTGAAGAGAAAAGTTGATGGAAGTATTGAGAGGTATAAGGCGAGACTGGTTGCAAAAGGTTATTCTCAAGTTGAAAGTATTGATTTTCATGAGATTTTTTTCACCAGAAGTTAAACTTGTTTCTATTCGTACTATGCTAGCACTAATTGATTTACTTCACCTTGAGTTAGAATAGGTAAATGTTAAAACAACCTTTCTTCATGGTGATTTGGATGAAGAGATATATATGGATCATCCAAAAGGTTTTGTACAAGTTCGCAGTAGAAGATTAGTTTGCAAGCTCAGGAAATCATTGTATGGCCTGAGGTAGTCACCCAGGTAATGGTACAAAAAGTTTGAATCCTTCATGGTGAGCCAGACTTTTATCAAAAGTGAGTATGATCAATGTTTATACTTCAAAAGTTTCAATGGCATATTCATTATCTTTGTGTTGTATGTTGACGATATGCTTATTGCAAGCAAAAGCATGGAAGAAATCAACAGGTTAAAGGCTCAACTTTCTAGGACGTTTGATATAAAGGATCTTGGAGCAACAAAACATATATTAGGCATGGAGATACATAGAGACAAGAAGAATGGTAAGCTTTGGTTATCACAACGGAAGTATGTGGAGAAAGCACTGGAAAATTTAGGTATGAACAATGTGAAAACTTTTCATGTTACATTACCTTCCCATTTTAAGCTTTCTTCGGGATTAAGTGCTAGTAATAATGAAGAAAAGAAGTATATGTCTCGTGTACCATATGCAAATGTGGTAGGAAACTGTAACACCCCCAAGTTCTATGCTTTTCAAATTAGACATTTGAACATAAATCCATAGGGGAGTGGACCCCAATGGATAATTATTATGTGGATATGGTTAACTACTTATTTATGAAAAATAAATAAAATATTGTGCATGCACTATGACCAGATGAGAAAGTGAGATCACATGCCTAATCCATGAGGTGATGGAAAAGGAAAAGACTATCCCCAAAATCTTTCAACAATCCTTGAAAGAAATTATTTCTAATTTAGATTTTGAGGAAAAATCTAAATTTCCCCAATGAAGAGGAGTAGTTGGGAAGAGGTGAGAAAAAAGCTGGAAAAGCTGAGGAAAAGCTTAAAGCAGCTTTAAAGAGTCCCAAAATGGGAAGCCTAGGCTAAACAGGAATAAAGCATCCTGAAATTCTGGACGCAGAATTGGAAACAGGCTTTGGGGAAAGCATAGCTTAAATAAGCTACTCCAAAACAGATTGAGGTTAGTCTGTTCTTGGAGGATCTCAGCTAGGGGGTGAGTTCTGGAGACAAACGAACTCTAAGGTTGGGTGGACTGGTCATAGTAGAGGTGTGCATGGATAAATTGGGAGATTTCTGTAAGTCTGCATTAAACATATCCATGTTTTATGAAATTGTGATGTTAGGGTTCATTATGTAGTTTATGAATTGTGATATTATGGTTCATTATGCAGTTTATGAATTGTGATATTATGGTTCATTATGCAGTTTATGAATTGTCATGTTATGGTGCATTATGCAAATGTTAGATTGATTAATTGTTAAGTAATTCCTGTAATTGAAAACCAAAGCTATTGCTAGCAGAGACAAATGGTTGGGTTGTATGGATGAGTATCTGGTAGTAATGAGGTTAGAGATGATAGATCAATTGAACAACAAATCTAATAACCATGTATAGGTATAGCTTGCTGTCTCTTAAAGAAATATTTAATTTCGGTGTGTATAAACAGCAAATGTTAACAAAACAATACTCATGAACAGCAAGTACCAAACAACTAAACCTATCATAACAATACTGATGGCACAGAATTCACTGTAATCAATAACAGAAAGTAGGGAACAACAACCCTATGATAGCGGTATGGGGTTCAGTATGTCAGTTGTGTTACAATGGAGAGAATTGTAAAATTTAGAATTTACATTATTCTATTAAATGTAATTGTACACATATGGAAGCAGAAGTTGGATCCTAACTAAGGATGAGGATCTAACACTAGGGATTCTAAACTATCCAGTTCAGTATTCTCTACCTCCATTGAGTGAAGCAAGAGGATCTGTTTCCTAGTTTTCCCATGGAACAGTTGAATCTGTACCATAGTGTCACACATGTTGAATGGTTGTAACAGAAAAATAAGGGGGGGAAAGCCTATTGAAAAATCTGTTGTGTGATAAAAGTTTGTGTGAGGGAAGATTGTAAGCATGTGTAAAAATACCATGAGCAGAGCATATGTTTACCGTCCATAGAAACTACTGGGAAAGTAGTTGAAGAAATGGAGGTTAACTGTGTAGAGATAGATGTATGCGAGGAGGCATACATCTATACCTCGATGCTGGAACTTTAAAATGTTAAAAATCTTATCAGGCCCGCAAACTGGGAAATTTGAGTAAGGACCTAGTGATCATCTAGAGTTGGACAAAACTCTGAACAAAAAAAACCTGAGAAATACAAAGTAATATATATAGATATATAAGTCTACCATATGGACTGAGAAGAGGAGAGGTCAAGCCCAAAAAAAATTCTCATGGAAACTCTTGTATTCCATGGCTGGCTATAAGTACTGAAAAGAATCTAAACCCCGGATAACAGTCTGAATTTGTAAGTGATTCAGTATAAAAACTATAATTGTTATCGGCGCATAAAGCGGAGAATAATTGAGTTATGTTATATGGGTAGCACTCATCACAGATTCAATTGTCTTCCCCAATCGGGGTAATGTATCTAGACTTGTTATAAAAAATAAAAATAAAAGGGTCTGGGAGACGTGACTAATGGTATCGGAACAAAGTTCAAAAATTGGGCAAGATATGTGCTCACAAAGAAATGGTTACCTGTTATAAATTTTATGAATATTAAAAATATTTCTTCAAGTATACAAATATCTTGGATATACTTTCAGGTATACAGGTAACAGATTGTGATGAAGTAGAAACATTGATATGAGGAGGCTCATATACCAGAATGGTTAAACCTATAACAGGTTTAAAAACTGGAAACCGATATCTCTCAGAAAAATAGTATTTCTATGTAAAATAATAGAGTATGAAAAAAGTTTATAATGACATATTTAGCTATTTTTCTACTATCATCGTTATGAAAAAGAAATTTCAGCGTTCATAAAGTAAAGATAATGAAACCATCTAAATACAGTAGAAAAGATCAATGCTAAAGTTAATGGAGAGGAAAGGGGAAAATGGTACTACCAGGAACATGCAGATGCCGAGCAAAGACTACAAGGAGTATAGAAGGATGATTTCCATTCTTAAAACTGCTAAACTAAGTGTTCCTTACTGTGATGAAAAACAAGAGAAAAATGAATTTATATTTTATTCCCTAGATACATAGAAAAGGGAACTTCTAGAGATAAGAGTCAAGGTTGTTCTGGGGTGGGAGGTTGGTCATTTTCAATTGTGGTATGTTCTGAAATTCTTGTTACTTTTTTTTATGATATTATGAATTGGCTACATATAAAATCGAATTTCTTCTGATATGAGTGAGTTTTAGTAATACATTTACCAGAATCCATCTTAAGGCTTCCACCTTCCAGATTCTGGTTAGTTGTAGAACCTGATCCATAGAGTAGAAACTCCAGAATTTCTAAACCAATGTCGGTTTAAATCTGTAGTTACTTGTCTCCATGGGAAAATTTAATGTTTTCTTATCTTATGTAGATTTAAGGTGATATTCTATGCATAAGTGTAACAGAAAATATTGTAGAAGGGCTGAGGTAAAGGAAGTAAAGACATTGAATATGAATTGCAATATTCCTTTAGAAAAAAAAACATTCTACTCTACCATATTACTATAGTATTCATAAAAATTTCATGGGAGTATTCTAACATTTATAACATTATGAAGTCTATGGAGATTTTAAAAAAAAAAAAAAAAAAAAAAAAAAAACAATTTCCTCCTTAACCCTTGAATTCAATGGTATGGCTATAGACTAAGTCTATGATAAATGAACATCATTCATTGAACTATTGCATACATGTATTTAATCCAAAACATATGTAGGTCAACAAGGATCAATAGCTAGCGCATTAGGTTCTTTGAACCGTGACTATAATGAGCTATAAGGACTATAATGAACTATGTACAAAAATGGAATGTGGAGGGTAAAAGACAGATCCGAATACGAAAATATATAAATAAACATTTTAGGTTAAAAAGAAACAGGAGTACGTATCACATATGCCAAGGTGCAGTCAAAAAGAAATTATACAAAATCCGCAAGTTAAAAATATGGTATAAGGACGATGGGTAAGAATCTCGTGGTGACAACCATTATATATGAACCATGATTGAGAAACTATAAGTTGGACGCACGCAGCAGATATATATAAGACTTCCACGGCCGATAAGAAGCGCGCGGTCAAACCCTCCTGAAATGGGCCGCCTCACTATATCTGGATAAACAAACAAAACCAAGCAATATAGTAAATGAATCCTTCTAACAAACCCTGGTAACCATCTCATGGAAATTAGGGTTCTGTTGAGCGAATACTACAATATAGTTGAGCACTGTACAGTTAACCCAGCTAGACAGTTAACAACTAAGAAAAAATGAGTAAGTGGCAAACGCCGGAACCAAAACAAAATGATCTCTGCGCATGAGGCTGTGGCCATCTATTGCGAACAGTGGATGTTTATATAGGGTCACCGGTATAAAATAAAACAATTTGAGATGCGAGGCCATTATGAAAATTTTCATGAGCAAAGTATGAAGATCAACCCTATCCGAAACCCCAACCAAACCATAGAGCTTGACGGGCGAAAATAACCGAGCCAAGTTAATAAGAGCAGATAAACCAAAGGCATAGGATTGATGCTGTCAGAGAGTAAAAGAATATCAGTAAGGGTAGTGAGGTTAACCAGTTGGGGTAAAACATGATCTGAATTCGGGCGCTGCACATGGAAAGACCTGGAAGACAAAAAAAATAATGTGTTAGGTATCAACGTGCAGACAGATAATGCATTACAGCTATGGTGGTGATTTCTGAGAATGGAAACACACGACCTTCAACAGAGAAACCCTACGAGCCTACAACTCGTAGAATCCTCAACAGACTGCCATTATATGCACAAATAAAGACAGGGAGAGGTTGAAAAATTTAAGAGAACAACCGGGAAACCCTCGTCTTCTGAAACCTCTGTATGAATAACCTGAACACGAATTTGAGGTAACACCTTCTGAGTTATTCTAAGAAATGCAAGTGTAAAACATTGACAGAGTTAGGGTTTAAACCTGGCGGCTGAGTTTCTCGTATGAAGATTTACACCCACACGTCGTTGTGTTATCTCCACACCACACCCCGGAACGAATCTTGCTGTAGGGAAAGAAACTGGGCACCACGACAACTGCAACGATCAGGAATAGATAAAAATTCCATCGAACCTCTATATAGACACTCTTAGGCTGAGAATGATGGGAGGAACACCGAACTGGGGACGCGAAGATTAAACCAAGGGGTCGGGGAAAAACCCTAATCCCACTGCCCCAGGTATTCAGCAAATCCCCATGTCGATCTGGAAAAGAATCAATTTCGGCTATCGATTTGTACGATGTAGGTCTGCATAGCTGAAAGGATTGGGCCGTTTGTACCAGCCAGCTATGTGCTACGCCCAGAATGCTTACCGGGGTAGGGTAACTCTAGTAGGGTTGGCGCACTCTGGGCTGGGTCAGCAGAGAGAAGTGACGATAAACGTGACACGTAATGTACACATTGAGCACAGGTACATTACCGACGGCACCCAAAGCGTAAATCTCCCAACGCAAGCAACCGGGCCTGCATGCAATAAACCATCAGCCATCACCAGTAAACGCATGTTAAATCAGGGTATACAATCACCATCCTGCGCTGCTGATTCCTGTTCACCGCCAGTACTTATGAGCAGATTTTGCGTATAAACAATTTAGATTTAGTAGAACTAATTAAAGCAGAGAAACCGGAAGTCGACTGAGAAGGTAAGTAACCTCATCACGCATGTCTGGCGACCGAGGTACCATTCCCACCGACACAAAACCAGCGGGGCATGCTCTGCAGCGCCGGATGAGAAAGATAGAGGAAATATAAAAAAACCCACTCCACGCAAAGTGATGAGTATGACGAACCACGAGTCAAACAGAAACCAAATCGAATGGCATTCATACACCTTGACCCGGTGCATCGACGTGGCATAATGCATGTTAATTGCGCCGTGTATAGTTCCAAGAAATCGTCGCAGTAATTTCCACGGCGACATAGCCTTGCCGAGGTGTTAACTCAGGGGTGCGGACCACGTAGGTTCATGCATAATAAACTTTCGACGTGTTAAACAAATGATGAAGAGAGTGCAATAATGTGAACAATGATATATATATATACAAGTGTCATAATTACATGAACTGAGCGCTAATGTATAAAAATGGGGTTGTTAAAAATATGTATATATGTAGGTGTCATATATATACGCGTGCGCCCTCATGTCATCCTACGCATGGATGGGTTCCATAACGTGATACCATCGTGGTAGATAAATATATGAGTTGTATCATGTTATATTATAGTGTTATATAATTGTATGGGTTGAATAATGTTATATTAGAATGATAAGAGTGGTATAATGTTAAATTAGAATGATACGAGTGGTATAATGTTATATCATAGTTTTATATAAATGTATGGGTGGTATATGTATCAAAAGGGCATACCTTATGTGTATCTCGAAATTATATAATTATAGGTAACCAATATAATTGTGGGAATTTCCGTAAATTGGTCAAGAAATAGGTCATCTATAGATATAGATGGTTTTATATAAATATATGCATGTATCATATCGGTATGCCAGAAAACCTATGCTTATATTTTGGAAAAAAAAAAATAATATAATGTCTCTTGGTAACCCCAAGAAGTATGGGAATTAAAGGTATAGAGGGGAAAACAAATATTAGGGGAGTAAAGGAAGTTTTAACCAGCCAAGGTAAAAAGTCAACTCCTTACTCAAACCACCCGGTAAAAAAAAAATTTTTTTTTTTTGCTTGAAGGAGAGGTGTGACAAATGGTATAGTTGAATCCCGGACAAAACCAGTAAACCGCGTGGTTTTGGTACAGCAAATAGTCGCTTCTCGGTTTGGTAAGCACCGTGGTGATCTGGACGCCTTTAACTATTTACCATAAACCGCTATGAGCACGTAACTCATGAACTAGGTAAAAAGAGGTTTTCCAGGGGTTAATAGCATCGGTTTGGTACGCGTGCAATGAGATTGTTGAGTGGAATAATTATAATGGAAATATATATATATGCCACATGTATAAGGGAGCGATTGAGTCATGATAGGAAAAAATTAATGAAGAGAGGTTTGCATATATGGGATGTACATCTATAATGATAAATATACACATGGGTGGACGCACAGACATGAACCCGAGATGTTTTACGAGTATGTAAGTACTATATATATATATATATGCGAGAATATATATAGGTGAAATGTTTTATTGTATGTCGGTAATACATAGGTATATATATATGTGTGATAATATATATATATATGTGTGTGTAAGCCAAAGATGTATATGTATGTGATTAAGAATAATATAAGTGGAATGTTCCATGGTTTTATAAATATAAAGATGCTAGATGCGTAGAGAAAAACTTTGTCAAGATGTTACAAATTATGTGATATATGTATAATTGCACATATGATATTTATTGCATACAAGTGATTAATGTGGTAGTATATCGTTATATGTATTGACATATGATATTTATGTTATATAAGCGGTTGACATAAGTGTATCTCGGTATATGTATGGATCTATATGGGAGATAGATGGTATAAGGTATGTACGTATATAAGGGCCTTAATAGAGGCAATAAGATTGTATGTGCAATAGGATTGTATGTGTTATAAATGTGATGTTGGAAAAGAGAGACGAGTTAAACTATTGGTTTCACAATTATTATCGAGAAAGAATATCTCTAAGAAGAAATGGATATATGTTCCTAATATGTATATAATACTATGTGTTACCATAGTTATTGGAACAAAAGAAGAAGGAAAGCTTATAGTGGAACATATAGAGAAAAGTGGATAATAGAAAAATGACAAATTATATTTAATAGAGGTATATTAAATATAAATTGTAAATTCTTAAATTCCTATTAAGAATATATATATATATATATATATAATAATAATAAATTAAAATGAAACAAATTTCACGTGGGACATAAGTTAAAACTACAATTAACATTATAAATATAGGTGATCTTGTTATATGTTATAATGTTAACTTTGGTTGTATGAATATAATATCTTCAAACCTGATAGATTAAGGAAGAAGAAATAATTCACTGAGGAAATATTAAAAGTGAATTCACCGTAAACGCTGCAAGTAAAGGTATGAATTAGGGTAAGTCTGTGGAAAAAGGGGAAATTGTGTCAAATTCCATTTTGACGTTATCAAGTAGTAGTACTTATGAATGGGATGAATGATAGTAATTACATGCATTCACACTATAAAATTTTGTTGGTGTAAAATTTAGGTAATTTCCCTGAGTCTTAAATTCAAAGATAAGGGCAAGCATAATCATGCATATGATACGATTGTTTCCATTCATGTATGAGTACTAATGAAAAGTTGTAAAATTGTTTAACCAAGTGTGTAACAGGAAATTGTGCACTCTGGAAACAAGGAGGAAAAAGGTGAAGATAAATCACCTAGAAAAATAAGAAAGGATAAGTAGTGTACTGAAAGGGCACTAAACTATTATGAACCTGAACGGTTTGACTAATAACTGAATTTCTTAAGTTTATTGAAATGCAGAATGTTGTTGTGGATTATCAATTGTATGTACCTGACATTACTTACATTGGTATGAATTGTGGACAGAGAAAACAGAATAAAAGATTTTCTAGACCGACTTCTTGCAAAGAAGTAGAAAGAAAATCAACTGCATAAAGCAGGAGAGTACTCTGCTGGAACTAAGCAAGAACGAAGAAGAAATCTTCGTCAAAGTTGAAAAAGTCAACATTAAAATGTAACACCAAGGAAGGTGTTGGAAGGAGGAGAAACTAATGGCTTATAAACTAGCCTTACCCTTGCATATTAAATTTCATGATGAGTTTCATATCTCCTTGTTAGAAAAATATAATTTTTGTACATGATGCTTCTCACATTATCGATTGGAATGTGGTCCAGGTGGAACTAGAAGAAGAATTCCTTCCAGAGCCACTTCAAATCTGAAAACGGGAAGAAATTGAATTGCGAAATCGAACAGTAGCTGGAGTAAAGGTGCAGTGGAGCACTTTACTGCTGAAAAGCTACATGGAACGGTGAAGCTAAGATAATGGAAAAGCATTCATAATTATGTGCAAAATCAACTGAGTAGATAGTTGTCAACACCGAGGACGGTGTTTATTTTCAGAGGGGGAATATGTAACACCCCCAAGTTCTATGCTTTTCAAATTAGACATTTGAACATACATCCACAGGGGAGTGGACCCCAATGGATAATTGTTATGTGGATATGGTTAAATACTTAATTATGAAAAATAAATAAAATATTGTGCATGCACTATGACCAGATGAGAAAGTGAGATCATATGCCTAATCCATGAGGTGATGGAAAAGGAAAAAAGACTTTCCCCAAATCTTTCAAAAATCCTTGAAAGAAATTATTTCTAATTTAGATTTTTGAGGAAAATCTAAATTTCCCCAATGAAGAGGAGTAGTTGGGAAGAGGTGAGAAAAAGCTGGAAAAGCTGAGGAAAAGCTTAAAGCAGCTTTAAAGAGTCCCAAAATGGGAAGCCTAGGCTAAACAGGAATAAAGCATCGTGAAATTCTGGACGCAGAATTGGAAACAGGCTTTGGGGAAAGCATAGCTTAAATAAGCTACTCCAAAACAGATTGCGCTTAGTCTGTTCTTGGAGGATCTCAGCTCGGGGGTGAGTTCTGGAGACAAACGAACTCTAAGGTTGGGTGGACTGGTCATAGTAGAGGTGTGCATGCATAAATTGGGAGATTTCTGTAAGTCTGCATTAAACATATCCAATGTTTTATGAAATTGTGATGTTAGGGTTCATTATGCAGTTTATGAATTGTGATATTATGGTTCATTATGCAGTTTATGAATTGTGATATTATGGTTCATTATGCAGTTTATGAATTGTCATGTTATGGTGCATTATGCAAATGTTAGATTGATTAATTGTTAAGTAATTCCTGTAATTGCAAACCAAAGCTATTGCTAGCAGAGACAAATGGTTGGGTTGTATGGATGAGTATCTAGTAGTAATGAGGTTAGATATGATAGATCAATTGAAAAACAAATCTAATAACCATGTATAGGTATAGCTTGTTGTCTCTTAAAGAAATATTTAATTTCGGTGTGTATAAACAGGAAATGTTAACAAAACAGTACTCATGAACAGCAAGTACCAAACAACTAAACCTATCATAACAATACTGATGGCACATAATTCACTGTAATCAATAACAGAAAGTAGGGAACAACAACCCTATGATAGCGGTATGGGGTTCAATATGTCAGTTGTGTTACAATGGAGAGAATTGTAAAATTTAGAATTTACATTATTCTATTAAATGTAATTGTACACATATGGAAGCAGAAGTTGGATCCTAACTAAGGATGAGGATCTAACACTAGGGATTCTAAACTATCCAGTTCAGTATTCTCTACCTCCATTGAGTGAAGCAAGAGGATCTGTTTCCTAGTTTTCCCATGGAACAGTTGAATCTGTACCATAGTGTGACACATGTTGAATGGTTGTAACAGAAAAATAAGGGGGGGAAAGCCTATTGAAAAATCTGTTGTGTGATAAAAGTTTGTGTGAGGGAAGATTGTAAGCATGTGTAAAAATACCATGAGCAGAGCATATGTTTACCGTCCATAGAAACTACTGGGAAAGTAGTTGAAGCAATGGAGGTTAACTGTGTAGAGATAGATGTATGCGAGGAGGCATACATCTATACCTCGATGCTGGAACTTTAAAATGTTAAAAATCTTATCAGGCCTCCAAACTGGGAAATTTGAGTAAGGAGCTAGTGATCATCTAGAGTTGGACAAAACTCTGAACAAAAAAAACCTGAGAAATACAAAGTAATATATATAGATATATAAGTCTACCATATGGACTGAGAAGAGGGGAGGTCAAGCCCAAAAAAAATTCTCATGGAAACTCTTGTATTCCATGGCTGGCTATAAGTACTGAAAAGAATTTAAACCCCGAATAACAGTCTGAATTTGTAAGTGATTCAGTATAAAAACTATAATTGTTATCGGCGCATAAAGCGGAGAATAATTGAGTTATGTTATATGGGTAGCACTCATCACAGATTCAATTGTCTTCCCCAATCGGGGTAATGTATCTAGACTTGTTATAAAAAAAAAAAAAAAAAAAAAATGGGTCTGGGAGACGTGACAGAAACTTAATGTATGCGATGGTATCTACAATACCTGACATTTCACATGCAGTTGGAGCTGTCAGCAGGTTCATGGAAAATCCAGGGGAAGAACATTGGCGAGCAGTGAAATGGGTACTTTGGTATTTGAGAGGCACAAGTGACCATTGCATCATCTTTGATGGTCGTGAAGGTTCAATCTGTGGATATGTGGATGCTGATTATGCAGGTGATTTGGACAAAAGGAGATCTAGTACAGGTTATGTGTTTACTCTTGTAGGTGGAGCAATCAGTTGGATGTCATAGCTTCAAGAGACAATTGTTTTGTCGACTACTGAAGCAAAGTATATAACCATTTCAGATGCCTGTAAAGAGGCAATCTGGTTAAAAGGTCTACTTGATGAGATTGGAAGGACGTAGGAGAAAGTGAAGGTGTTCTGTGACAGTTAGAGCGCTATTCATTTGGCTACAAATCTGGCCTATAATAGCAAGACCAAGCACATCGATGTGAGGTATCACTTTGTGAGACATGCAATCAAAGGTGGCAAAGTAGTTCTCAAGAAGGTCCATACACAGGAGAACCATGCAGATATATTCACGAAGCCAGTTACAGTAGAGAATTTGAAATGGTGTCTCGCTTCTCTTGGCTTGCAGAAGAGATGATGAATGGGCATGGGCAAGGGATTAAGAAAATCATTGTTAAGGTGGAGTTTGTTAAAAATATGACAACAAATGTAAATAATGTAATTTTGGGAAAATTATTTGTTAACCATTAATTGGTTGAGTAACAAAATGAAGTTATAATAAAGAAATAGGCTCAAGTTAAATTAGATGGCCCGAGAGGCTTGTAAGGGTGGAGAATCATTTTTATTAATAGAGTTTCCAATCCCTTTCCCCATGGAGGTTTCCTTGACACCCTGTCAGGGTTTTACCACATAAAGAAATGTGTTTACTTGTTTTGTGTGTTTTCATTTTGTTTCTCATTTAGTTTTAATTTCCTTTTCTGTTTAGATTAGTTCTTGGTTCAATAAGTGAGTTTCTTGGTTCAATAATGCCACAATTTTTAGAGAGGAGTTACAATTCTTGATGAGTGACCTTATGAGTGGTATATAATAAACACAGAATAGAGCTGGAGTTTCAATGGATCTCATGAGTGAAAGGTACCAAAGTGTGAGCATGCATTGGTAGGTTTTTATCTTAAAAAAAAAAATTCTCCCATGTATAATGATTACTAAAAGAGAAATTATAATATCACTAAAAGAGCAGGCTATTTCTAAATATCGTAAGAGTTGCATTTTATCAATAATACGTAGCGTAGAATGACAAGGAATTCTTATATATATTGTAAAATTTCTTTTACAGATAACTTTAAGTTAATAGATGAGCTATAATAAGGGGAATTTTGGAGTATGGATATGATTTTTTTTAGGCTTGATTGATTTTTCTAGTTTGAAAAGTATTTGATGGTTATAGTAGATATTTATGACATGCTTCATTTCTAGTCCTCTAAGCATGGAAACCAAATTTTACATGTGGGAGACTTACTCAAGATTTTGGGGTATGGCTCGCTAAAATTGTCCTTGGCATTTACAGGCATATTTTCGAAGAGAATGGTGTTAATGGAGAATATTCTTATGATATTTTGACACATAGGAAATAGGCTTCTTTGTGTCAAATTTGTAAATCCTTCAATCCTATCCCAAGTTGTTCTTAAGGGGGGATGTTAGGATATTCCGACACATAGAAAATAGTTAAGAATAACTTAGTCTAGCGTAGAGTTAGGTAAAGTGTGTTTCTTTACCATGTACATACATAAATTTTCTTTTATATTCATAAATTCCATGAATTGGCCGCGTTGGCTCAGGGCGTGGACTGTTGCCCTCTTTGAGGGTTTTAACCACGTGATTATACTGGTGTACTGATTTGTGATCTGTTTGTGAGCGATGACCTTTTGTTCTTGATCTACGGAACTTACCCTGTAAATTCCTACATGTAGGAATTTACAGGGTAAGTTCTGTACATCAAGAAACAAAGGTCGCTGCTCACAAATGGATCAAAAATTAGTACACTAGTATAATCACGTGGTTAAAACCCTCATAGATGGAAATATTCTATGCCTTGAGCCAACATGGCCACTTCAGGGAATTTATTAATATAAAAGAA
Source organism: Pinus albicaulis (assembly GCA_034641835.2). Lineage (NCBI taxonomy): Eukaryota > Viridiplantae > Streptophyta > Pinopsida > Pinales > Pinaceae > Pinus > Pinus albicaulis. The sequence continues at coordinate 419,587,939 of CM076576.1, read as the reverse complement.
AAGTTACATATGTTTTTCTCATAAACAACTACCGGAAAAATGACCCTACATGCTCTTTAAATAGAGATCATGGACCAATTGGGTGTTAAGCCACGGATCAAGTGTCGTTAATACTGAGGTGCGAGATAACCATCAGATCACTACAAATTGTGACTATCAGATTATAAGTTACAAATGTACATGGTAAAGAAACACGCTTTACCTAACTCTACACTAGAATAAGTTATTCTTAACTATTTCCTATGTGTCATAATAGCCTAGCATCCCCCCTTAAGAACAACTTGGGATAGGATTGAAGGATTTACAAAGGTGAAACAAAAGGAGCCTATTTCCTATGTGTCGAAGTATCCTAACATCCCCCCATAAGAACAACTTGGGATAGGATTGAAGGATTTAATAAAGTGACACAATAGGAGAAGGAAGGAGGCATTAGAGCCTATCCCCCCTTAATGACAACTTTACTGAACTCCAACCATGGATCGAATTTTGGTAAAATTCGCTTCTATGAGAGCCTTCGTAAAGATATCGACTACTTGATCATTGGTCGGACAATACTGCACTTCAATAACACGATCATGAATAAGCTTTCTGATGAAGTGTTTGTGGAGTTCAATGTGTTTCGTACGCTGATGCTGAACTAGATTTTTACATAGCTGAATGGCACTTTGATTATCACACTAAAGTGTAGTTTGATGCTGCTGATGAAGACCAAATTCAGACAGGATCTGACGAAGCCACATGGCTTCCTTGCTAGCTTCAACTGCACCATGATACTCTTCTTCTACTGAAGAAAGGGAGATGGCACTTTGTTTCTTACAAGACCAAGTAATAGGTCCAGATACAAGAGTGAATACATATCCTACAGTGGACGTCCAATCATCAGGGTCACTAGCCCAATCAGAATCAGTGAAACCAATAAAAAAGGGAGATTCTCCTGCACTGTAATGAATCCCGAACTGAACTGTACCTAAAATATATTGAAGTATTCTTTTAGCTGCTTTCCGGTGACTTTCATGAGGTCGGTGCATAAACCGAGCGACAAGACCAACGACAAAGGAAAGGTTAGGATGGGTATGGGTTACCTATAAAAGTTTTCCAACAAGTTGACGATATAAGGTAGCATCAACTTCAGGGGTAGTACAGTTGACTGAAATCCTGACTCCAGACTGAAAGGGAGAAGGGGCAGTATTATAGTCTTCCATGTGAAAGTGGCTTAGAAGATCACAAGCATACTTGGACTGAGAGAGGGTAATGCCTTCCTTGGATTGCAAGGCTTGAAGACCAAGGAAATAATGCAAGTGTCCTAATTCTTTCATTTCAAACTTATTTTTGAGGCTACAATTCACATGGTTTATATGGTTTGGATCACTAAAAGTAAGGATAAGATCATCAACATAAAGAACAAGGATGGTGAAGGAATTACCCACCTTCTTGGTGTAGACAGTGTTTTGAGAATGACACCTAGAAAAGCCATTATCTAACAGAAACCTATCCATTTTGGAATACCAAGCCCAAGGAGCTTGTTTGAGACCATAGAGAGATTTCCGAAGGCGAAAAACAAGGCTGGAGTCTTTTTGGACAAAGCCAGGGTGTTGTTCCATGTAGATTTCTTCATGCAAATCTCCATGTAAGAAGGCGGATTTAACATCCATCTGATGGAATTCCCATTCAAAGGAGGTAGCAAGGGAAAGAACAAGGTGGATAGAATTCATTTTTGCAATAGGGGAGAAGGTTTGAGTATAGTCAATGCCTTCAACTTGTGAAAAACCTTTAGCGACAAGATGAGCTTTATGTCTATCAACTTTTCCATCTGGCCCAAACATTTTTTGTAACCCATCTGCATCTGACAAGTTTTCTTCCTTTTGGAAGAGGAACAAGATCCCAAGTATTTTTTTACAATAAGGAAAGATACTCTTCATTCATAGCTTCATCCCAATCTGGATGGCCGGAGGCTTCTTCAAAGATTTTTGGATCAATTTTTTCTGGAACTTGAGCTAATAAGGAAGAGGCTCTTTCGAACTGAGAACGTGTACATCATCGATTGGCAGGGTCACCTGCAAGAGAACCTACTACATCCCGAGTAGAGAGGACCCATCTTCGAAGCAATGGAGTATAAGGAACAATTTCACGAGCTGGAGAAGGATTTTCATCCTCGTTGTCATGATCTGAACTAGAAGGAATGCTATTAAAAATAGAAGAGAGAGAGAGACGTGGCACATATGCTGAATCAGACTCGCAGGCCAAAGGTGGAACACTCGACGAACTAGGCTCATAGGCCGATATATTTTCATCAAACTTTACATCTCTTCTAATCATTATATTTTTGAATATGGGTTGAAGAATTTTATATCCTTTGACATCTTTAGAATATCCAACAAAAATACATTTTTCACTCTTAGGTTCTAAGGCTTTATGTTTCACATCTGGAATATGCGCCCAAGCATCACATCCAAAAACACGAAAGTGACTTACATTTGGTTTGATTGAGCTCCAAGCTTCTTCTGGAGTTATATTATTTAAAACCTTAGTAGGAGTGCAATTTACTATGTAATTTTCACAGTTAATAGCTTCTGCCCAAAAATTGAGACCAAGTCGTTTAGATTGAAGCATACAATTAGCCATTTCTTTTAAGGTGCGATTCTTCCTTTCAGCTACAACATTTTGTTGTGGAGTATATGGAACAATATGTTGCAATTGAATGCCATGGTCAGTGCAGAAGTTGATAAATTTGTTGTTAACATATTCTCCACCATTGTTTGATCTTAACTTAAGAATTTTATTTCCAGATTGTTTCTCAACAAAGGACTTAAAGGCCAAGAACATGTTAAAAACTTCATTCTTGAGTTTTAAGAAATATACCTAGGTGCGTCTGGAAAAATTATCAATGAAAGTTAAGAAGTACTTGCAACCAGAGAAAGAAACAATAGGAAGTGGACCACATAAATCACTGTGCACAAGCTGCAAAGGGGATGAAGCATGAAAAGAGGAACGTTTGTCAAAACTATCCCGATGATGTTTTCCGAGTACACATCTGGAGCAAACACCATCCCAGCAAGATACCATAGGAAGGCCCGTTACCATATCTTCCTTAAATAGAGTTCGAAGAGAGCGATAGTTTAAGTGACCAAATCTCTCATGCCAAAGTTTGCTCACATCATCATTATGAGCAAGAAAAACAAAGGGAAGAGATGATGACCGAAAGTTGTCAAACTTATACAACCTTGTGGAATCATCAGCAATGCCAGTAGCTAAAATATGTTTAGGATCATTGAGGTCCTTGATTACAACATCATGAGGTGAGAATTCTACTATTTTCCCTTCACCTGAATGAGTTATCTGATAAACAGATAGAAGGTTGCATGTCAAGGTAGGAACACATAGTACATCATTAAACTAACCATTATCTAGATGAATGGTTCCAGATCCTTCAACACTAAGAGATCTATCATCACCAACATAAATCTGTTTGGTGTTACAATCATTTAAAGAAGAAAACATGGATTTATTTTTAGCCATGTGGTAAGAAGCTCCAGAATCAATGAGCCACTCATGAGAAGGAGAAGAATAAGATACATTTAATGCATAACGAGATCTTGATGCTTGAAAACCACAAGAATAAAGTGGCATGCATGAAGATGAAGGTGAAGAGTGCTCGAAATTGATGTTGTGCTTCTGCATTACTGCTTCTAAGGCTTCCATCTTCTTAAAACATTTTGACTCTAAATGGCCATCATGATTGCAAAATTTGCAATGTCTATCTGTCTTCTTTCTTTTGTTTTTATATGCATTATCATTTTGGTGAGTTTCTTTTTCAGTTTGTGGCTGAAATTTCTTAGGACCCTTTTTTGGTTTCAAACCATACTTTTTAGGATACTGATTCTTGGGATTCTTTTGATATGATTGATGTTGGGCTACTAAGGCTCTCTTAGAAGCATTTCTAGCAGTGATAAGACCAAGGTGTAAAATTTTTTCTTGTTCTCTTATCAAAGAATCACAAAAGGCATCAAAAGAGGGGTTCTTGTAGGTGGTTCCTGAAGAAATGATGGCTTCTCTAGTGGAATGGAAGGTGGAAAAAAAAATAGAGTATGCATGGCCAAGCTTAGTAAGAATGCAATAGATGAGGCTACCATCTTCCTTTTTGACCTTACAACCTTCTAAAAGAACTCTGAGGGTCTTTAATTTGGACAAAAAATCCTCAATAGAGGAGAAATTATTGGGGTACAAAGTAAGCAACTCATTTTCAATTTGATGGGCCCTGATTTGATTTTGAATGCCAAATACAGTATTTAGCTTGTCCAGGGCTTCATGAGGGGTGTCAAAGTCAAGGATATGAAATTGAAGATCTTGAGCAATGGACATTCCTATCAACCCTCGTGCTTGATCTTGTTTATTTTCCAATTTAACAACTTTATCATCATTAGAAGGCTTAGTTTCTAGCCCTTTGGATATTATATAAAGCCCTTTACTTCTAAGTATATCTACCATGTGAGGTAGCCATTGGAAATAATTGGTGCTGTTAAGAATAACTGGGCATGCACTTTCCATTACTTTTTTTTTTTTTTTAAACCAAAGCTGAGAAAAGCTAAAACTAACTTCTCCAATGGAAAGATCTCGAAAAATTGGGCCGTTTCAAAAAAACGGCTCGAAAAATGGCTTCCGGATGAAGAAGTTATGCGTTTGGAAAAAAATGAGTTGTAGATGCCGAATAGTTATGGGAACAAGATGAAGTGCATCTCTTTAAAAAAAATTCCACCCCTTTGAACAATTTTTTTTTACAAAAGAAGCCTGAGAAGGAGAGTTGAACCCAAGACCTCTATTCTCATAAACTAACCCCTCACCAAGTGAGATAGTAAAAGGATTATGTGATTTTAGAAAGGAGGAAGGGGGGATTATTATGATTATGATGATGATTATTATTATTATTATTATTATTATTATGGGTGGTGTGCGTGCCTTTTCCTGCACAAAAAATGAGCAAAAAAAAACGAAATTCAAAGCCTTATGGCAGAATGTTAGATTCTCGTTTAGCCTTACTGGCAACTATCACTTTTTTCACTATTTCTGATTTCCTGAGATCGCACAAAGACGCAGGGAAAGAGCATATGTAGCAAAAAAAGTCCCTTTTTCCTGTTTCTGATTTACTGAGATCGCACGAAGTGCACACCAAAGAGCATACACAGAGAAGAGGGTATAGATCCGGAAAATAAATAAAACCTTAATACAGGAAAAAAATACCGAAATAAGAAGAACTATTAACAAATATAACTACAAAATAGATGTTTTATACCTCCAGATCTAAACGGACATAACTTGGGCAGCCAAAAACCTTTTCGCATGAAACGAAAGGCGTTCCTCACTGTAACAGATGCTCTAGATAGAACCGAGCAGTTATCCAAGCCCAAAAATGTTCAGAAATAGTATATCTACAAAAAAGAATTTGCATGCAGTCAAACCAGCTTTGGATTTTGATCAACAATGGACATGACCCTCAAAATAGCTCTGATATCATGTAGGAGTTTATAGGGTAAGTTCCGTAGATCAAGAACCAAAGTTCACCACTCACAAATAGAACAAAAATCACGACACCAGTATAATCACGTGGTTAAAACCCTCAAAGAGGGAAACAATCCACGCCTTGAGCCAATGTAGCCACTTCAGGGAATTTATTAATATAAAAGAAAAATTACATATGTTTCTCTCATAAATGGTTACCAGACAAATGACCCTTCATGCTCTTTAAATAGAGATCATGGACCAATCGAGTGTTAAGCCATGGATCAAGTGTCGTTAATACCGAGGTGAGAGATAACTATTAGATCACTAAAAATCGTGACCATCAGATTATAAGTTACAAATGTACATGGTAAAGAAACACGCTTTACCTAAATCTACACTAGACTAAGTTATTCTTCAGTATTTCCTATGTGTCGGAATATCCTAACAAATATTCAGACAACTTATCAAAATTTACCACTTAGCAGATTTTGCGGTTTATTAGGGAATGTCACATGAAATGGGGGGGGGGGGGATTTTATAACTTTGTGCAAATAAATATAACATATAAAAGGTATACACCACCTGATATTATGCTTACATGTTAAAATTGCAGACCTAAGATTATTGGTCATCCATTTCTAGTTATTTTCCTTAGTTATTATCGCCAACTACAAATTGCATCTATGAATGTAAATTTTTTTATATGTTAGTAGTTTAATTTTGGTTTAATTTTCTAAATCATAATCTGATACAGGGCAACGCCAATATATATCATCCAAATTTGTTGATGCATTATAAGGTGTGAGCTCTAAGGCCTCTCATAAACTAAATGCCTATTTTCAGAGCTTAGAAATCACATGGAGGACTCCAACCCAATTGTAACCACCAACTCTTTCACTATCCAAAATCTGTAGGTGTGACATATTCATGCTTAGCGTGTTCTGCACTAGAAAGTCATGTGGGGTAATTTCCTACAAGAAGGAAAAAAATATTATATTAGATCAAGGAAAAGAAGCATATAGTTTCTTTATGCAAACAATGCCTTGGATAGCAATGTGAAAGGAATGAATCACTGGATAGTATACAAGCTTGAGGCAACAAATAAATCATTTTAAGGCTTCCTAGAATAGGAGAATATAGATAACACAAATAATTGTCTCCAAGGCTCTTTATCCTTCAATTAATGGTAAGTCTCAGTGAGATTTTAAAGGTTCATAACTTCCGAAGGTGGATATGTTTCACTTCCTTTTAATAGATTGCAAAAAAGCAGACATCAAACCTACAACCAACAAACGTGCAAAGATCATTACAAAAAAGATAAAACAATGGATCACAATGAATGAGAAAATTGTCTCCATGAATGTTCTTAAGAGTTAAGACATTGAGATAGGTATAGGTAGAAAATGTTCTTAAGAGTCAAGACATTGAGGTAGGCATAGATAGAAAATTTGTGGATCCTTGCCAGAGCTTCTTGGAAATATCCAAGTGTCTCAAAAACCATAGGAGAAGAGTTTTCAAATGAAAATGCAATGATAAGGTTGGTTATATGTATTTCTTTTCATTCAGTTGAAACTCCAAAGACACACAATACTTCAATCATCTAACACACACAATTCTTCAATCATCTAACATTTGATCTCACGATGTGAGAGTAGCAGCAGCCTAGGGAGGGAGTTTGGTGTAGGTATTTAAGATGCTTGTGTGGGGTAAAATTTATTCAAGTAAAAAATAATATGTATTTCAAATACATAAATTAAGTTCATATTGTAGTTCAAATGTTTTTGTGAGGTAAACTTTATACAAGTAAATTTTAGTAAATATTTCAAATATATAAAAGAAAAACTAATAAATATTTAATATATATAATTTACATGTTTGTTTTATTTTTGAATTATATATATATATATATATATATATATATATTTCATACATTTCAACAAATTTTTAATGATAATAACATTTGAAATGGAAAATAATGCTACAATATATTATAGTCAAAATGTGTTTGTGTGAGGTAAAATTTATTATAGTAAAAAATATGGGTGCATACTTTATTTCATGTTAAAGTATTCAAATTTGCAAATTGTAATATATTATAGGAAAAAAAGGAAAAAATAAGAATAATTTAGATTGTAATATATTACAAAAAGAAAAAGAAAAAATAAGAATAATTTAGATTGTAATATATTACAAAAAGAAAAAGAAAAAATAAGAATAATTTAGATTCCAATATATTATAAGAAAAAGAGGAAAAAATAAGAATAATTTAAATAATTTAAAACAACTTGGATTTGTCTTAAACATAGATCTATCAAGGGTTTAGATGATGGAATCTCGTGTAAATCTCTTTTTAAGTGAAAATTTTGATAACAAGTTTGAACCTCACTACATTTAATATCTATAAATTGCTTTTTAAAACTATGTTTAAAATAAATCTAAACTAATCTATAATATAGAAATTGTGGAAATATGATTATCATATTACAAATCTCCCATTACACTGCTCACAAAATCACTGAATTTTATTCTAACTATAATGTTACATAGCATCCATTACTTTTCCACGAAAATCCACTTCAATTCTCTGAGCTATAGTCTTTTCTCTGTTGGGTTGCATTGTGTTTGAATTTGATCTACCTGTAGAAGATTGATTGTGTTCAGTGCAATTCTTGGAAAGGAAAGACTTCTGCCATACAACAGTTTTTAATGAAATTGAAATAAATATTGCAAAAGGCTTGAAACAACAATCTACAATTCCACTGGCTGTGTTTTATAATAAAATGGTAAATGTTTAGAATGTGCATGTTGATAAGTATAATTTTGATCCAATCACCAAATCTAATGCATCAACAATAAAAATTTCAAATTTTTTTTTTTCGGTCTTCCAAGACGTATTTAGTTATACCACTAAACCAATTCTACCCTTGTTTGTGCCAATAGCTAGAGTCATACAATAACACCTCAGATTACAATGTGTCCCTTGATAAGGTATAATTTTGATCCAATCACCAAATCTAATGCATCAACACGTATAAATTTCCCGTTACACTGCTGACAAAATCACTGAATTTTATTCTAACTATAATGTTACATTGCATCCATTACTTTGCTACGAAAATCCACTTCAATTCTCTGAGCTATAGTCTTTTCTCTGTTGGTTTGCATTGTTTTTTAATTTGATTTATCTATAGAAGATTGATTGTGTTCAGTGCAATTCTTCGAAAGGAAAGACTTCTGCCATACATCAGCTTCTAATGAAATTGAAATAAAAATTGCGAAAGGTTTGAAACAACAATCTACAATTCCAGTGGCTGTGTTTTTATAATAAAATGGTGAATGTTTACAATGTGCATGTTGATAAGTATAATTTTGATCCAATCACGAAATCTAATGCATCAACAATAAAAATTTCAATTATTTTTTTTGTTCCGAGATTTATTTAGTTATGCCACTAAACCAATTCTACACTTGTTTGTGCCAATAGCTAGAGTCATGCAATAACACCTCAGATTACAATGTGCCCCTTGGTAAGGTATAATTTTGATCCAATCACCAAATCTAATGCATCAACAATAAAAATTTCAGTTGGTCTTTTTTGTTCCGAGACTTATTTAGTTATGCCACTAAACCAATTCTATGCTTGTTTGTTCCAATAGCTAGAGTAATACAATAATACCTCAGATTAACAACAGTAAAAACATATAGTAAAATCATTGCTTTCTATGGCCACATATAAAGCTGATAATGAAAATTAATGTAAAACCTCCCGTAGTTGAGATGTTGATTGTAGATATTTTAAATTGAAAAATATCATTGAAGATGTGATTCCATCTCTGAGTCTCGAAGTTCACAACTATGTTTTTGAAACTATTTTAAATTCATCTCAAACCCATCAATCAAAGAAATTACAAATTCAACAACTTACAGTTTGAACCGAAAACTATCAATTACAAATTCATCAAGTTACATTTGGACTAAACTACCATGCAAAAGGTTACACAAGCATTCGTTTCTCCTCTTTTCTGGGTTCACTTTCAAACAAACGCACCAAAAATTCTAAAGTGTTTGGCAGCCATAACAATCTATTTTGTGAAATAATAAAGACTATTTTTCTTATTTACTCACATATTTGGGTGAGCATAGATGTAGCTTTATTAAAGGAAGCATTAGTATTGGACTTGACAGGCGCCATGGTACGTTTCTCATTCACTCTCTAAGAATTTTCGATTCACTCTGCATGGATTGTGAGTCTTATTTTTTCATTATGATTGAAAAACATGAAAAACTGGGGTCAGTTTAAAAAAAAAAAAAAAATGAACTTTCTCTTATAAAATTTTGTGGAATTGTTGTACTGGTTGCAGTGAGGAAGCTTTAAAATTTTGGTATCATTTCTGGTAAATGATAAGACAAAGAATTTTTAAAAATTTAAATTGTTTAATCTACATAATTCTAATGCTTAAGAGATTTTGAAAGAGTTAAATCTATTTATCACTAATACTTCCTGTACTAAACTACATCTATACTCACCCAAATATGCGAATAAATAAGAAAAGTAATCTCAAAGTAGAAAATCGACACCAAAAAATAAAATAATAACATATGGTAGAAAATTGACACCAAAAAAACCAAACATAAAAGAATGTGATCTAAGATAACGAATATAAGAAGATCTTGAAGATAACCTAACACTTAAATAGTCAAGATAACTAACAGAAGCAAGTAATAAAATCAAGATATCCAACAGATAATCATCGAGATAACTTAACAAAAACATCTTTTAAAATATGTTTTAACATTCACATGCTTCACATTACATTTGTTAAAAGTATCTTTAAGTTTTATTAACATTCACATGCTTTACATTACATTTTCTAAAAGTATGTTCAAGTTTATTAATTTAGAACGACAAATAGTTAAGTATCTTTAAGTTTTATTAACATTCACATGCTTTACATTACATTTTCTAAAAGTATCTTTAAGTTTTATTAATTTAGAACGATAAATAGTTAATTGAATATGAAAGATCTATATGACTAAACCATCAGAACAATTATACTTGTTCTCGATATACACTGATTATCTCTACTACACTCCAGAAACAAATAGAAACTTCTTAACAGAAAACAAAAAATATAGCAGTTCTACATCATGTAGGATGGATCTACATTGAAGCACAACCTTTCTGAGCAAAGTAGAGCTTGTTACGGTGGAGATCGTAAGCTAGGTTGAAATTCTGCTGCTGAATATTTCTGAATACCGTGCCTGAAACCACCTCCCCTGCAGATTCAAAGGAAAGGAAAACTATATCATCTGCTCCTTGCGTAGTTATATGAATGAATTATTTGTCGGTAGGTCATATGCGGCATCTCCAGCAAAGTGAAACGTAGTAGCTCGAAGTCGGAGATCAGGCGTAGATTTGTAACAGAGATCAGGCTCTGACATTAGTAGCAAGCCGTGTTTGAATGGGTGTAGATTTAACCATTACAGGGTTCCTTTAGAATAGAAAATGAAGCTAACCTCGATTACGTTGAAGCTGGAGAACAAAGAATTTAAAACCTGCTACTATATAAAGAATGACCAATCAAACCGAGATGCATGTGAGAGACGAGGAGAAGAAAAAGCTATAAACAAACCTGCGTAAACAAAATTAAATTTGAAGGCCGAGACAGACACTTTACTGTAGAAGTTATGGTACTCACGAACTGTGAGCAAAGTAGCGACCTGCATAGCTGAAGAGCTAACTTCAGGGTTTGCAACACCTATCGCAGAGATAAAATATGCACACAGAATGAGAGACTACACTCAGAACAGAAACACACGGGAGCTCACAGGTGATCTGCACCAGGAGCTCCCACCAGCAAATGCATTCGCTTCATCTTATTCATTAAGCATCAGGAATTAAATAGATACATAGGCAAAACAGATTCCTAATTAATAGGAACTGAATGTCAAATAAAGTGCAAATCATAACTACGTAACCTATTCTCCATTAATTTCTAACACCCCCCCTTAATGGAGAAAGGGATTTTTAAACACACCTAAAGTGTCCCTAAACAAATCAAACTTCAGTCTTCCTAGTGGCTTAGTGAATATGTCAGCCATATTATCACAAGAATTACAATAGTCTATAGAAATCTCTTTGGACTGCACTTTCTCCCTAACAAAATGAAATTGAGTATCTATGTGCTTAGTGTTTTTATGAAACACAGGATTGTAAGCCAGTTTGATGGAACTTTGATTGTCACAATTGATGATCGTAGCTTCTGTCTGTTCTTCCCCTGCATCTTGGAGAAGTCTACGCAACCAAACTGCCTCACATGTCGCTGCACACATAGCTTGATATTCTGCTTCTGCCGAGGATAAAGCAACAGTATGCTGCTTCTTGCTGCACCAAGAGATGACCCCAGAACCAATGTTGAAGGCGTAACCTGTAATTGATCTTCTGTCATTTAGATTTCCCGCCCAATCAGAGTCTGTATAACCTGTCAACTTAACATCAAATGAGTCAGAATACAAAATACCAAAATCTGATGTTCCTTGCAGATACCTTAATACTCCTTTCGCCGCACTCCAGTGACTGTCATGAGGTTGAGTCATAAACTGACTCAAAACACTCACTGCATAGGCTAAGTCAGGTCTTGTTGTAGTCAAATAAATAAGACTACCAACCAACTGTCTGTACAATGTTGCATCTGCATATTTCGAACCATCATCCATCTGAAGTTTGCTATTCTGCTGTAAAGGTATGCATGAAGGCTTACACTCATCCATCTTAAACCTGGATAACAGACTCTTTGCATACTTACCCCGGGACAAGAAAGTTTGACTTGAATCTCTCCAAACTTCTAGACCCAAACAGTATTGCATTTCCCCAAGGTCCTTCATCTCAAATTTCTGTGATAATTGCTGCTTGATTTCTTCAATGAGATTGTCTGCACTTCCTGTTATTATCAAATCATCTACATACAAAGAAATCACCACTATCTGCCCTTCATTATTAAACATGGTATATAAATTGGGATCATTTTTGCTCCTTTCATAACCATTCATGAGGAAAAAAGAATCAATTTTTTCATACCAGGATCTAGGTGCCTACTTTAAACCATATAAAGCTTTCTTTAATCTACACACTAGATGTTCTTCTCCCTTCTTAACAAATCCTTCAGGTTGTACTAAGTATACTTCTTCTTTTAAATCACCGTTTAAGAAAGCAGACTTAACATCTAATTGATGTATTTTCCAATGATGTTTAGTGGCTAAAGCAATGATCATTCTGATGGTGTTTAATTTTGCAACAGGGGCAAATGTCTCCTCAAAATCAATACCTTCTATCTGGGAATATCCCTTTGCCACCAACCTTGCTTTATGTTTATCAATAGACCCATCTGCTCTAAATTTCAACTTAAATAACCATTTGCAACCTATGGGTTGTTTATCATCAGGAAGTTTTACTAGATCCCAAGTATTGTTCTTAATGATGGATTCATATTCCTCATTCATTGCTTTCTTCCATTCAAGACTTTTACTAGCTTCATAAAAATTAGAAGGTTCTGCAATGTTTAACATACCAGTCATAAGCGCATAATCCCTATATCGAGCTGGTAACTGTCTTGGCCTGTTTGATCTTCTGAGTGGTGGGGGTTCAATTATTCTGCTTATTTCTTCCCTTTGTGGACTAAACTCCACATTATCCTGCTGCTGATGTACCTGTTGTTGTTCTTGCTTCTGTTCCTGCTGCTGACTGACTCCTGTTTCAGTATCCTCTTCTGAGAGTAAGGGCACATGCCATTCTTCATTGTTTTGGACAGGATTTCCATCATCAATCTGTTCATGGAATAATACATCTCTACTGACAAACACCTTGTGAGTAGCAGGGTCAAACAATTTATAAGCCCTATACTCACTGCAGTATCCAATGAACGTGCATTTAATGGCCTTTGAATCTAACTTCTTCCTATTCTCTTTAGGAACATGTGCAAAAGCTTTACAGCCAAATACTCTAAGATGACTTACTGCAGGCTTGAAGCCAAACAATGCTTCAAAAGGAGTTTTATACTCAAGACTTTTAGTAGGACTCCTATTCTTTAAATATATTGCAGTATTAACAGCTTCTGCCCAAAAACCATTGGTTAGATTCTTACCTTTCAACATACTGCGAGCACACTCCACTAGTGTTCTGTTTTTCCTCTCAGCAACTCCATTCTGCTGAGGAGTGTAAGGTGTTGTGAATTGCTGCTGTATCCCATGCTCGTTGCAATATTTGGTGAAGACTTCTTTCTTGAATTCCCCCCCTTGATCTGATCGAAGAATCCTGATGAATTTTCCCGTTTGCTTCTCAATCATGTTTCTGAATTGCTTGAAATATTCAAAAGCATGACTTTTCTGTTTAAGAAAATACACCCATGTGAATCTTGTACATTCATCAACAAAGATTAAAAAATAATAGGCCCCCCCTAACGACCTTGTCTGCATCGGGCCACATAAGTCAGTATGTACAACTTCAAGTATATCCCTCTGTTTTCTATCTTTAATGGCAGGAAATTCATCTCTATGCTGTTTACCGAACGCACATGCCTCACAATCAATATGCAAATTTTTCAAACCAGGAAGACCCTCTACCATACCTTTGTTTTGCAGCAGAAAGAGATCACCAAAGTTAATATGCCCAAGTCGCTGATGCCACAAATTTTCAGCAGACTTATTTGACGTCATCAAGGCTTGCTGAGGCGTACTTTTCACATCCAACTTGTAGAGTCCTCCTATGCGAATACCTGTAGCAATGGGCTTCATCTGATCCAACAAATCTTTAATAATGCAATAAGATTTAAAAAATTCTACCTTGAGGTCTTGATCTGTAATCTTGGACACAGAAATCAGGTTCTTCTTAATGCCAGGAACATACCACACATCAGATATATTCCTGATCTTACCATCAGGCAGAGTAACAAGGACATCTCCATGTCCCTTGATCTCGTACCCACTATTATCTCCAAGATAGACTTTTACTCCAGAGTTGGATTCTTTAAAAATTTTGAACCATTGCTTTTTACCTGACATATGCGAAGAGGCTCCAGAATCCACGAACCAAATATCTGATTCATCCTCCTCAGTAGCAGTGTCAGCCTCGGCCATAAATAGTCTAACATCCAAATTCTGATCTGGGTCTGTATCTGCATCTGCATCCGCCAAATGACCTGCATGCCTTCTCTGATTGTACCTCTCTTGATTTGCCTTCTTCTTGCGACAAAATTTAGCAATATGGCCTATCTTACCACAATAAAAACATTCAGGAGCAGAGTCATTTCTATACGAGGTCATACCTTGAGGTGTCATTTTTGATGTGTTGCCCCTCCTCTGATCAGCCATCGCTCTCCCTTTTGGCTTGAACTTTGTTATCAATGCAAGATCTGGATCTTGAGGCTTGAGAGACGACCTCCTTTCCTCTTCATGTAGCAAAATTCCAGTAAGCTCTTCAAAACCCGGAGGCTTTTCCCTTGCATTCAATCCAGTTATAAACATCTGATAGTCATCTGTCATACCATTCATGGTGATTGTCACCAGATCATCATTTGCCATGGTTTGACCAATATCAGATAGTTTATCTTTAACGTCCTTTATTCAGGATAAGAATGACGAAACAGACTCATTCTCCTCCATCTTGATTGAGAGGATCTTCTTCCTGAGGAACAAGGTTCGGCTGGTGTTCTTGATTTCATACATGTCTTTGAGAGTTGTCCAGATTTCAGTCGCTGTCTTGCAATCCCGAATATGAGGGATGATGCAATCTTTAACTGACAATTTTAGTAGGAACTTTGCCTTCAGCTCCCTTTTCTCCCATTCTTGAATTGTTGCATTCGTTCCACCATTTGCAACCGTCGGCTTACCTTCATCGCCGATGACAATACTATAGGTATTCTGCCCTTCAAGCAAAGTCTGAAGCTTGAATTTCCAATTTGTGTAATTGGAACCATCCAATTTGCTGCTTTCATTTAAGTAATCTGCCATTTGAGAATTCATCTTGGAGGAAAAAAAACAGGCTACCCCCGGCAACTTAAAAACAAAATGAACAATTCTCAACTTATCACAACAAATTGAATATGGTTGTGACTTACAACAGTTGTGAAATACAAATTATAAAACAGCAGATCACTAATTATTAACTTCAGAAATAGTGAAACAAACGTTGATCTCACTTTGCATAAACTACATCAGTGATTTTGATATGTATGTTTTTCAAAGATTCACGGAGGTTAATCAGCTCGATTTTTGCTGTAGGAGACTGCCCAATCCAATTAATTGATGACGTTCCCCGGTGTCAAGGCTAGTGGGTCGAACTATTTGCAACTTGGATTTGTTTTACTCCAACACTCTTCCCCTTTTGTTCTCCTTCTACAGATCATTCATGAGAATAAGCAGCAATGAAAAATAATTTCAAAGATTTGAACAAATGAATCAGAACAAAACGGTATTCAGTGACTGCAATGCCAAACTGTTTGCAAAAAAAAACAACGCTGCATAAATGTCAACCGAGCTGCGTAATGAATCAAGAAACTTGAAATGACAGCGTGCAGTCTGCGCACTTTCAAATCCGCCAGGTCGGACCACTAGATCGAGATAGGCAGCCCGACCTCAACCTAAATCTCGACCAGGGGCTGTCAGCACACAATACGCTTGGCAGGAAGCTTGACTTCACGCTGAAAAATTCTGGTCGTGACTGTTTGTGTGAGTGCTATCCAGCGTATGCTTCTATCCGGCAGAGGCACCAACGTTCACGTGCTGGCTTCAAACAACAACCCACGCTCTGTATGCAAACTCACAAATGGCAAAAACAGAATTCTGGTACCCGTGCCCAAACCAACGTGGGCAAAAAAAAACAAAGATCGACTGCTCGAGTGGTCAACCACGCTTGCTCAGCAAAGGGATTAATATGCGAATTGCAAAAAATAGAAGTGCGAATTCAAGAGACCAGCGTACAATTCGTGAGCAGGCAATTCGTGAGCAGGCAAGGTTTTACAAAAAAACTTTGTTAGCTCAACCAATTCATGACAAACGTTTCATTTCTGAGACCACGTCCCTTGTTCAAGATCTGTTGGGGAAAAAACAACGCAGCATTCGAATTACATATCACTGTCTTACCAATGTTGGATCGACATTGCTCAGCCTCCACGCAGGCTCAACCACACAGGGTGAGGGCGTTCGCGGCAGTGGCGTTGAGCCTCTTCACGATGGCAGCGGAATGTGCAGGAGACAGTGCAGCCTTCACCAGTGCACACAGGTACAGCCCTCTCCTCACAGCAACGTTTCGGCAACACCTTCAAACAGCTCCGATACCATGATAGAAAATGCAGAAGACAAAAGTTGGACAAACACACGGGAGCTCACAGGTGATCTGCACCAGGAGCTCCCACCAGCAAATGCATTCGCTTCATCTTATTCATTAAGCATCAGGAATTAAATAGATACATAGGCAAAACAGATTCCTAACTAATAGGAACTGAATGTCAAATAAAGTGCAAATCATAA
>CM076576.1:418796970-418927138 GCA_034641835.2 Pinus albicaulis | reverse complement strand
TGTTTCTTCCTCTTGACTGCCATTTTCCTCTTTTTCACTGTTCTCTTCTTGTTCTTCATCATTCTCTTCTTGTTTTGATGCTTTAGGAGAAGGTGAGGGTGAGAAGTTTTCTTAAGGAGAGGATTCATGTGGAGAGGATGAATCATGGTCAGTGGGGGGTGATGGAGGAATGGAGGAAGGTGGATGAGATGATGAGGGTAAAATTTGTAGACGAAGAGGTTGTGGCTTTGTGAAAACATCATGGGCGATGAACACTTCCCATGGGATATGCTATTGCTCTAATTTATGCAACACAATCATCTTAATAATAGAATGGTGAAAAAGACTATGCATTTTTTGTGAAGGAGGTCTCTTTTGCACAATCTATGACATATTATCAATACTTCTATAAAGGTAATAGGGAAAATGTAGCAGCATGGTTCTAGTGAAGTGCATAAGCAGTCTTATATTGTATGAATAAAGTCTAGAAAACCTCCCCTTGCATGTAAAATTCTTCATGATGACTTTCATTAAGGGGGCATATCTCTCCAACAAATGGGAAAAGGGAAAAATAGTTTTGCAATCAACTTGGTATCTTGGTTTCAAAAAAGGTTGATAATGGCTCAAGTCCAAATTCACCTGCTTGAACCATTTTTCTCCCATACATGGTATCCCAGTGGCCATAGCAATTGTATTGGTGGATAGCTCAAAATTTACCCCAGCTAGATGCACTTGATGGTCATGGAGGTTGAGGATAAAAATTCTAGTCAACTCAGGGTGACTTTGGACTCTTTGTACTCTTTCACAGAAATCAAAACAACCCACCTCTTGGAAATATGCAACTGCTATAGGGGAGGGTAT
The DNA here is from genome assembly GCA_034641835.2 of Pinus albicaulis. Classification (NCBI taxonomy): domain Eukaryota; kingdom Viridiplantae; phylum Streptophyta; class Pinopsida; order Pinales; family Pinaceae; genus Pinus; species Pinus albicaulis. The sequence continues at coordinate 418,926,298 of CM076576.1, read as the reverse complement.
CAACTCATTGGTGTTCAAAGGTTAAAACAAGTTTACTCTTCCACCCTTTCTCTATTGTCCCCTAGGCCTTTGGCCTCCCTCGCCACTGTCACTACTGCCTTCTCTAGGCATTTTATCTTTTACACTTGCCTTGAAATCAAAACCTTGAAACTATTTGTGAAATGATATGGAGAGGGTAAGTGAGATGATGATGAGAAAGACAATGATTTGCAAGTGAAGGGGAATGATGAGTGAAGAAGGATAATTTGGGAAAAATGAGAAGGTCAGGTAATTCTGAATGCAAAACCACTGATATGCCAAAATGGTTTTGAAACTACCTTAGTAATGAAAACAACCTGAGAGGATGAGGAAAAGTAATGTCAAGGCTTGGCAGTGTGGAGGCTAATTTTTCAAATCGAGATGTTATTTTGGTAGAGCAGCAAATTCTTAGCAAAGTAGTCTCATTGCGCCTTTAGTGTGTAGATGGATGGGTGCCCTTTAAAAAACAGTGTTGTTAGTAGGGAGATTAGGTTTTCTTCTTCCTTTAGCGTTTTTTTTCTTTGCATTATCTATAATTTTTCCTTTTAGATAGTATGAAAGGGGGGAAGGTATCTAAGTACCTCTCATAAAAATCTTCATGGGGCACCAAGCAAAGGATTTGAGGAGATTTGAGGTGTTTGGAGGCTTGCACCGGCTTGAAGGGCATCCTGGCTAAACGTGTAGCACAAGAGCGTAGCAGTCGGGCCTTTGAATGTGCTGTTGGGTCGGCCTGAACGTCCCTGCACGTAGCGCTCGGGCCAGTCGGTCCTGTCGGGTCGTCTTCGTGTAGTGTTTGAATGGATAGGCGCATAGCACTGACAAAGCTGCATAAGCTGTCGGGTCCCTCTGAACGTCCCTGGGCATAGTAGTTTGGGAATGTTGGGCCTCTGCACGCACTGTAAATGGGTAGAGCAAGCGTGCAGCTCTGGGTGGAGGAGTCGGGTTGGTTTTGCATGTTGTGAATGCCCAACGTCCTCTCACAGGCGCGCAATGCTGGGTTAAATTCTTTGAAGAACACACACACAGGCGCGTAGCGAGGTTTTCCAGGAGTGTAGCAGCGGGTTCTTCCTGCCGGAAGTCTGCCAGAAATCCCTAAATCTCCCTTTGGAAACCTTTCAATCTCTTGTGCAAATGATAAATGAGCTTGAGTGACAAATGAGATGCTTTTATACCCTTGGAACAATAAATTAAAACTAGAAACCCACTTTTGCTAATGTTTTAAGTTTTATCTTGTCACTTTATCACTGATATCCCTTTTTCTTTTGGAGGAGGTGACTTAAAACACAAAAAATTATCTTTTCTCATTTCAACCTTTCCTCTTTTTTGTTCTTAGGTAACTGATATGATTGATTTTATTTCCTTTGACCTGTTGATGCTTTAACACTCTATTCTTACCCATTCTATCATATCAAAACCTTAAAAATCGCCCTCTTTGTCATTCGAAAACTAACACATATCTTTAAACTCATTTAGTGAGGTGAATTCTTTAAAATAATTTTTGAGGGACCTGCCTTTACCCTATCAGTGTCAAAATGTTTCTTGCATGCATTATGAAGTTTGGAACTCATGTCTTTACCATATTTGAGATCTCTGAGTGCGGGTGATCTTTAAAACATAGTTTCTTCCCCTCTCACTAATTTTCCACAGGTATAATAGATCTATCTTGCATAGTCACCATAGTGTTTACAATCAGGCTTTGTCATTATCTCCCTTTGTCCATATCCTCTCCTTTTGAGACAGTGAAACATTTCCAACTTGGAAAACCCTGGAGGTCACCTTCAAGAGCCTATTTAAATTATCTCCCTTTCCATTTGATTTACCTTCTTAGCACATAAAAAACATTGATTAAGAATATCCAAAATAACCCTACAACTTATGAAACCCTAGTGACCTAGTGGGAAATTCCTTGGACTTGGCCTTTGGCTGAAAGATTGACTTGGGGTCTGTAGGTGTAAAACAGAGCTTTTGACAAACTTATGCATTGCAGACCCAAAACTACTGATCTTGATTTATCTGAAGAGCCTAGAGAGGATATTTGAGACTACCAATGCTTGAGGCATTGTTGAATAGGGGGAAAAATAGGCTGGTTGGTAATCTTAGATGTCAAGTGGAGGGTCTAGGCAAGGTAAAACATAGCACTGAGGCCAAAGGTGGAAAAACACAACGAAGATGGGCGGCATGAGCCCATGATGGGCTTCTGGGAGTGATAGGATGGCCATGATATGATAGGATAGTAAAATAGTGAAACATTGATCCTAAGGATAATGAAGGCAGTGAGATTTCTAGAACTCACAATATTCATGAATTTTATTTCTAGATATCTAGGATAAACATGGTACAAATATCGCTTATATATTTGCAAGAATTCCCAACTAAAACAAAAGATTCTTTTGGAATTTCACACTTCTCCTTTAGGAGGACACTTGGGATTTTTAAAAACTTAGCACAGGTTGAAGAATTTTTTTTTTTGGGATGGCCTTAAATCTAATATTCAAAAGTTTGTGGCCGAATGTTTGGTTTTCCAGCCAAATAAAGTTGAGACAATTAAGGTCCCAGGTCTTCTACAACATTTATCCATTCCAAGTCAATGTTGGGAGGAGATTTCAATGGGTTTTATCATAGGTTTACCTAAGTCTAAAGGAAGGAGTGTCATCATGGTGGTAGTTGATTGCCCACTTTTGTGCATTATCTCATCCATTTAAAGCGAGTACAATTGCTACTGCATTTATGGAAACAATTCAAAATCTACATGGAATCCTGAAGATTATTGTAAGTGACAGAGATCCCATTTTTACAGGAAATTTTTGGATGGAATTATTTTCTTGTTTGGGTACTCATTTCTCATCTTATCATCCTCAATCCGATGGTGAAACAGAGATAGTGAAAAAATGTTTGGAAGGATATCTTCATTGTCTTGTATCTGATAAGTAAGCACAATGGGTCAAGAGGTTACCTCTCGCTGAATGGTGTTATAACACTTCCTTCCATACTGTAGAAAAAATTACCCGATTTATGGCACTTTATGGATATCATCCACCATCCATCACATCTTCTTTAAGGGAAAATTCTAGGGTTCAAGAAGTGGAGGATCACATAGAGCACCAACAAGAATTTCTCCAACTCTTAAAGGATAACCTAAATTTGGCACAAAGTCGAATGAAACAACAGGCAGATCAACGTCGCAGTGAGAGAAGTTTTGATGAGGGAGACTAGGTATTTTTATGGCTACAACCATACAAAAAAATGTCCCTCAAGAAAGATAAGAAGGATAATAAATTATCGCCAAAGTACTATGGTCCTTAGAAGGTTTTGCAAAAGATTGGTACTATGGCATACAAATTGGAGCTTCTTGCTTCTTTGCGAGTGCATCCAGTTTCCATGTTTCATGCTTAAAAAAGGCTATAGGGGACAAACTTACAGTTCAAACAATATTGACAAAACTTGATGAGGAAGGAAAAACCATATTGTAACCTAAAGTAGTCACGGAAACAAGAACTCGACAACTACGAAATCTATCAATTTCAGATTATCTCATCAAATGGAAGAACTTACCCACTGAAGATTCTACATGGGAGGATGAGAATTTTATACAAAATCACCCAGAGCTACTTGAGTATTGAGGACAACACTTTTTTGAAGGAGAGGAGCATGTTAGGTCCCTATATTACTAGTATAGTCCCTTATTGTTGTTATTGTAACCCCCTTATTGTTATTTTTGTACCCCTGTAACCCCCATATTATTAGTATTATGCCCTTAAATTATTATTGTTAGGTCGGTTAGGATTAAATTGTGGCCCCATGGACTCCTATATATAGAAAAGAGGTTTTGTCATTTGTATCATCCAAGAATTTTTTATTCATGTAATGTATTGGAGGTTGCCCCCTCAAAGTGGATGATTTCTAAGGTGTTGATCTATCTTTTATTCTATTTTTGGAGCTGACTTCATAGCACTTCTTGACCCAAAAAATGGTTCAATTGTCGAGACCGAGATATTTTTAAGGGAGGTTTGATGTGGCAACAAACTAAGAATGAATTGCAGGATTGGTTGGATCAAAGGGTGTGCAAGTTTGTGATCCAAGAGAACTGGAACCCTTGATTATATGCTGAAGATGGGAACAAATATATATTTATACATAGAAACATGAAATTTTATTTGCTTCCTTCACAACAAAACTACACGAGTGGTTATCCCAGCTTGCTGAGAAGTAGGCCTTTTCGAAGGACGATAAAATTACCACGTGGATTCCTGAGTTGATTCAGCAATTGGAAAAATCCAACAATAAGATTACTCGCACATTACACTATTGGATCGACAACATTCTGGGTGGATTTTCCAGTGAATTTTTTGTTGACACATTTGTGTCATACACTGAAGCTGGAAGAAGGTTTTTCAAAGGTCCTCGAGGTAAATTTCTGCACTCTTTGAAGTCATGGATTAAAATTATCTTATGTGAAAAGGGTACATTATGTAGCCACATTGAGTGAATGTTCAGAAGAGGTCAACCTAGCTCTACACGTAGTGGAAAAGTATATATAGAATATCCAGATGAATATTTTGTGTATATTCCCCCAAAGGTAGATCCAACAATGAAAAATAGTTTGAGATGATCATTTTAATTGATTTGGCACAATCAGAAAATAGTAACTCATCTATGCTTCAGATCCCATCTACCACACTTCCAAATACACCTCACACTTCCATCCCATCCAAAACACACCCCACTCCACTTCCACCACCAGTATTCGATATGGATAAATATATTCAAATGCAAAATTTTAAGGGTGTCAAGAATGAAGACATCGAGAAATTATGGTTTGTTGCAGAGGCTATGCGGAAGGCATAATAAATTACATATGATGATGTCAAGATAGCGCAACTCCCTATTGCATTCTAAGAATGTGTGCTAGAATGGTATATGAGGTATATAGCGGCCAACCCAAATACGATGATAGATGACCTCAAGAAAACATTGAATGAGCAGTTTTGAATGCCAAATTCGTATGCTCAATGTGTTACAAAATTAAAGGATATTCACTAGGAAGTGAAGGAAAATGTATGGGAGGAAGATCAGCAGTTAAAACATATTATCAGGGACAGAGGCTTTACCATTACTGATGATCATCATAAAGAATGGTTCATCTAAATTTTGGTACCACATCTATGCCTGCCTTTATCTCAGTAGAAGATCACGTCTTGGGCTAAAGGTTTGCAAATTGCAATGAAACTGGAAGCCTCACCAGTTCAGGAAATGCATGCTAAGGTTCAGTAGATTTAGAGCTTGTTGGCTATCTTTCACTTAGAACTAAAAAAATTGTGGAAGGATAACGTGAAGGATGTGTGAGCATAGGTATGGTGTGTGTGCTGTAAAGTTGAAGGACACTACAAGGAACAATGGCTAGTATATGGTGAATATCTAGTAGTTGGAGGATTGACTCCGATCAAGCCTAATCTAGGGGTTGGGCCAAGTGTGAGCCCTACACTATGGTGCAAAATATGTAAAGTACCCAGATAGCACCATATATACCGTCGTCCCATGTTGGAGAAATATCTTCAGACTCCCAAGTAGTTATATTGAACATTTTTTTGGTCTATAGGCCATGATGATAAGAATTGAAGTTTCTTTGACCTAATGATTGAACAATTTTCTTCCTATATAATGCAGTCAGAAAGTAGAGACTTGGATTCACCTGTGTTTCCCTCTCGGTCAGGGGGATTTTAGGGCCGAGGTCATGGAAGAGGAGGAGGAGTTGGTCGTGGAAGAGGCCAGATTATCTGTTATAATTGTGGATAATTTGGCCACTTCACGCATGACTACCAAAATATGACACACCCATATTTTAGGTATTTTTGGTAGTTTGACCACATAATTGAAATACTGACTTGGCTTGTTGTGAATATCACAGATGAGATTGATCCATCTGAATTGAAATTGGTCCTGCATGCTTGTATCAAGCTTCTGCACAATAAGAAGTTTGTTGAAAACCTTCGAACATTAATTGATAACTATTTCGAGAAATAACAAACTCGAATGGAACAAAGGGTTTTCAAATAAATCTACAAGAACAAAAGAAGAAATAGTCGAGAGATGCACTTAATCACTCACATAAGAGACGTTGAGATGGAACAAGTTATTCTAGATATGGGATCCAATGCAAATGGCCTACCTAAACAAACATGGAAGAAAATGGGAGAACCCAAGCTGGAATGGTCCTTAATTAAACTGTGCATGGCTAACTAGTACACAATTATCCCAATAGGCAAAATCTCTCGGGTAGTAGTTGATATTGAAGGAGTCAAGGTGTTTGCTGAATTTACAGTCACTAAAATTGTTGGTGATGAAAATTAGTATCCTGCGTTGCTAGATCTAGATTAGGATTTTGACATGGATTCTATTATTAACCTAAAGTGCAAGAGCATGGTATTTGAAATAAATGGGACAAGGGTTGTGGTCCCTCTGGACCCTGCAAAAGGAGAAAGATATACAAAGCTAGTGTGCGATGAATATGGAGGTGAAGATATTGATCATGTCTACAAATTAACCGCAAAGGATGAGGATTGGATCAATCCCACAGAAGATGGTTGGCTTAGTTGGGAAAAATATAGTTTGTTCTTATTAGAATTAGATGAAGGATCAGAACACTAGAAGAACCTCTTACATGAAGTATCCACACTGCGTTATAATAGGGTAACCAGATCTCTGTGTTGTATTTCCTCTAAGGCACGTGAATTTCCCCACTATGATGGTATAGGAGATGTCAAACTGTTTTTGGTTGATACAATAGAAAGGGTTTTCCGAAGGAACAACATTTCCACGCACTTGATATAGCTCTGCGTGAAACCCCAGTGCATTGGTGGGGAACCAAAAAAGGAAATATTTCTGATTGGATGGTATTTCATCGAATGCTACGACTGGGATTTGGAAGACCCAACACTTGAATGAATGAAAAATATTCACACGAAGATGATCCGTGCAATCATTTAACAAATTGGATTATAGTTTGGGGATAAGAGTGGTATCTGTAATGGGTTCACATATTCCTCATAAATTAGATAGGGTACCCATGAGTTGGCATCTGGAGATTGAGCTACGACATGGTACTTCTGAATGGGTTGCACTGAAAGAAATATTAATTTTGACTTTAAGTTTTGAAAGTGGATTTCAGTGCATTGATGAGGCATTGCAAGAGATTCGAGATGTTATTTTTGACGTGCCAAAGGAAACAGTAGTAAGGGCCCTACCATAATGGAATGTGAAAATTAAGGATGCAGTTGAATGTCGCAATGTGACTACTGAAGAAAATGAGGGGGATCTAAGAAACATTAACATCCCTAAGTACAAGGGGCAACGTGCAGTCACTAGACTTGAGATTCAATTTCTAGATGTTACTGAACCTGCTAAGACTAGATAAGTCAATATTGGGACAGAAGAGAAGCCCAAGTTTGCCAATATAGGGGGTTATTGGAATGAAGATATAGTGTGAAATATTTCAAAGCTTCTCACTGAATGTCGAGATCTGTTCCCCACTAAATTTCTTGAGCTAAAAGGGATTATTAGAGAACTTGGTGTGATTAAGATCATCTTAAAACTGGATGTTAGGCCCATTAAACAATTCCCTTATAGATTGAATCAAAAGTATAAGAAAAAGGTCAAAGAAGAGCTAGAAAAGGTGTTTGTTGCAGAAATTATTGATCCAATGGAGGAATCAAAATGGGTGAGTCCCATGGTAGTCCAAGAAAATAAGACAAAAGGGGAAATTAGGATCTGCGTTGACTTGAAAAAATTAAATGATGCCTATGTGCATGATATTTTTATGACCCCATTTTTAAATGAAGTTTTTGAGAACATAGGAGGGCAGGAATATTATTCATTTATTGATGGCTTTTCAAGATATCACTATATAAGGATCGCACCTGAATATTAGAGTAAGACTACCTTTGTGCAGGAATAGGGTTCATTCCAATATACGGTGGTGCCATTTTTTTGAAGAATGCGCCAGCCATATATTTGTGCATAGTAGTTGATGATTTAAAATATTATATGCATAATTTTTTAGAAGTGTATTTTGATGATTGGACTGTATTTGGACTATTGAAGAAACATGTCTCCAACATGCGCTTAATACTAGATATTTGTCAGAAGTATCAAATTTCTCTGAACTTGAAGAAATGAATATTCTGCGTCCCTTTTGGTATAGTGTGGTGAGCCCTGGTATTCCATCAAGAATGTTGCAACTCCTAGAGGCTACAATACTTTACTTTATCAACCCAGAGTTCATACAAACTTGGATGTGACAGTGCTATATATGCAACAGATGCATTCTACTCATGTAATCCTCTTCTGAACTCTACAAAAGGGTGCTATTTATATGGTTTCTAAATGAAGTTTATTACACTTCTAAATTTATACCTAGTGTTACAAATGATTCAAACCATTACTCTATCAGAAATCAAAGAACTATTCTACAACAATAAAGTACATCTAACTACTCTGTAATGAAATAAATTTGCAAATTAAGCTATGGCAATAAATGAAAGCAAACTAGGCATCTTTCATGACGTAATTTTTTGAATTGAAATTGCATAAAGAAGACTAACCTAATCACACATTGTTGGGCCAAATGGCTAAACACACTATGTCTACTTCATGTTATAACTATCATGCTTTTACTCATGCATCTAATCATGACCTAATTATTCTTTGTAAATGCATTTTTTTGCAACTAGGAGGAGAAAGTTCTAAGGTGGTTTAGGAAGGGATTGAACTCATGGGTGCAAGGCTGAAGGTGTCTAGGCAGTTTTGGCAGGTCTGGATGAGGTGGATGGTGGTTTATGGGCTTAAGGACAGGCCCATTGGTGCTGCTACAAGTTTCCTCTAGTGCTAGAAGAAAGTCCTAAATTGCTACAGGAAACAGTATGAGGGCAATCCGAGGCCAAAAATGGTGAAGAAAAGAATAGGGAATATGGAGTGAAGGTGTGTTTGGATGAGTGGAAGGTGGCCAACCCCTCGTCCAAGCTCAAAACCTCTTTAGAAGATTGTATTGCACCTATAGGGTGTGCTCACGGTGTGAAGGTGAAAAATATGAAAATAGAGCTAATGGAGATTTGATGGTTATAATTTTGATGAAAGGTGAGAAATTAAGCTAAGAGTGCTGGTGAATTCATCTTTTGATATGCTACTTTAACCTGCATGAAAACTACATGTTCATGCAACAAATATTGGCAAATTCATGATGAAGTAAATGGAAAAGATGAATTGAATTTGGAAAGAAAACCTACTTTAGCCTACAAACATAACTCTAACTCAAAATTCTAAACATCTTCATGACACTACAACGATCTAACTACTCTTTCCAAGAAATCATAAACTAAAGAGAAATTTGGCCTATGGAGAAGGTTTTCCCTCCTCAAGCTCCAATGAAAGAGATGGGAGAGGGAGGCTTGACACACAACTTTATGATTTTATAAACTATTCTACCAACATGTAAGTAAGCTTAATCTATAGCAAAGACAAATGGAAGCAAACTAAAAACAATAAATTGAAATGTAAGGAAACTAACAAAAAACTAATAAAGAAAACTAGCTACAATGACATAAAAGTAAGCATGAATACATAAGAGAGATTAAATCCAATGGATTGGACCCTAACCCACAAGCATATCCCTGTGAAACTAAATCATTGAAGCACAATCTGAATACTCATCTTATTGCATAAAATAGTCTCATTACATGATCATACAAGTTTCAAAAAATTATTATAAGAGCTAAGAGTCTACTAGCTTCCTTAAAATTTCAATCCTAATGAGCTCTTGCTCAACCCTATTTAACCTAGATGGTAGCCACCAACATCTCCCTAAAAAGTAGGTGATCTATCCACTTTGACTGCAAGTGAAATGGAGCTTTAGTACACTTGATATTGAGTTTTCTTGGATGCCTTTGATTTCGAGTTGTTGGAGGGAAACTTTGAGGATCCCTTCGCCAGCTTTGGGAGTTAAGGAGGTGGAATATCCACCTAGAATAACTCCTTGTTGTCTACTCCAAGTTTTAATTGCAAAATCTTCATCAAAAGTGCAATATATTCATGACTATCTTGCATTTCACTCATGTTAGGCATTCGAATTATGACAAGCCTTAATCACCATCTACACTAGCAACATAAGACCATAATATAATTAAATGTGAGAAAAATATAATTAATAAGGAAAAAAATGTTACAATTAACCCCTCCAAATGTACCTAATGATGGAGCTCATCATCACCCCCCTACCAAATGGTTGCTCATCCTTTGAGAAACTTATTACTCCTTCTTCATTTCTTTCAAATCTTTAATGGACCCTGTAAGTTTCCAAGAAAGAAGTGTGGGAGTCCCTTCAGGAGGGTAAAATCCATCATTCTTTTATGCTTCCTCCCATTCTCTGTTCTTCTCATATTTGTCTTTTCCATCACTCAACCCAGCAGAAAGGGTGGACTGAGCTTCAAACCAAGCCACTCAATCTTCCTGGCCTACATGGCCATTTTGTAGAGTGGTGCTCTTTCTAGGACACCTCTTAATCTCTCTGGTGTGTGGTACTCCATGTTTCTAAGGCTCTAAGGGATGCTATTCCATCTCCTTTGACTAGCCATTATGCATTCATCTCCCAAAAACCTAGAAACATAATCAAAGTGAGCTATGGATTGAGCTTGTGTGATGAGGTACTTTTCTGCAAGTGAAGGGTCCTTTTCTATCTCAAGATGGTTGTTGATGACTCCCTTAGGGCTAAATAGCTATGCCCTAATGTGTAGAGGTTCTATGTTTTCTCTCCTCATGACCCTTATTACTTCTTCTACTATGGTTTCCTCATTAAACATGAAATACGCTAATGCCATTAAATTTATGTCTCCCATTCTAGGATTAGGGTTGAAAATGTTCAATCCTGTCAACACACAATTGTGCATGTAGAATTATGCCATTTTTTCCTTGTCTTCCATACTTTACTAGTTGCAAAAGTCAATGAATTTTTTGTAGTTATGAAAAGGTAAGGATCCATGAGAGGCTAGTGTTTTGATTTAAAATAGAAGCCACTGCTCCTTAAGGTAGACTGTATAGGAATCTTCTGGGTATCTATTTTGGATGGCCTCCATGCATAAATCTACCATGGTGGTCATTTGTTTGTCTTTTTGCTGAATCTGCTCTTGTAATGCTACGTTCTCTTCTTGGGCCTTCTCAAGCTGCTCTTTCAACAAGGATTATCTAAGCCTAGCATCAGAAAAATCCTTCCCCAACTCAGTCACTTTTTCTTTCATGATTCCTATGTCATGCACACCTTTGGTTGTAGAAACCTTCATCCAATGATGATCACGTGCCCTATCCTCTTCCAACCGATAGAATAAAGGCACTATGAACTTCTGAGGAATCAATCTTCCCCTTCAATAAATGTGTAGTAGGAGCTAATATTGGGTTGATGGCTAGTGTTTGGCACTACTGCTACATCTTTGAGGAGAGTTTTTGGTGAGATAGGCTCCTAGTTTTCATATTTCTCTTCCCCCCCTTTTTCATATTTCCCTACGTCTTTTGTCTTTTCCTCAAGTTCTTTGACCTCTTGCCCATCTATCTGATTCTGGGTCTGCTGGAGTTTCTTGTGGAAAAGACAGATTTTCTTGTACCAAAATTTGTTTTGCCTACTGAAGACCCTCTTTCGCTTGTTTTTATCTTTTTTCAGTCTTTTGAGGGTTTTTGGGGAATTCATGATGTGTATGGGATGTCAACCTTGTTGAGTGTCTTCTTGTGTAGGTCAAAGGGGTCCTCGTAGGTGAGGTGACCTCTTGCACCTTTCCTTCTTCTAAACTTATTTCATCGTCTTTATTGGGTGACTCATTAATGGAAATAGGGCTTTTGGTTGGGTTTCCCTTGCCTTAACCTTTGACTCTTCTTAGTCCTGAAATACATTTGTGTTTGCCTCTTCCTCTTTTTTTTCACACGTGTGCTCAAAGTGGCTAGGGTAATAAATACTTCCTAATCTATAATTTCTGGTGACATGCTGGTATCCTAAGGGGAGGTATCACTACCTAGCATAAGATCTAATCCTTTCTTCTCCTATGTTTTTTCTTCCTTCTTCCCCTCAACCTTTTCTTTCTCTATCTCTACTGTCTCTGTGATGTGCCAACTTTGATTGCAAATGAAGTGGAGATTTGGTGCACTTGATCTTGATTTTTCTTGGGTGACTTTGATTTGGAGTTGTTGGAGGGAATATCGAGGATCCCTTGGCTACCTTTGGGAGTTAAGGAGGCGGAAAATCCCCCTAGAATCTCTCCTTGTTTTCTACTTCGAGATTTAATAGAAAAAAAAATCATCAAGAGTGCAATATCTTTGTGATTATCCTGCATTTAACTCATGTTAGGCATTCAAATTATGAAAAGCCTTAATTACCATATACACTAGCAACATAAGACCATAATATAATTAAATGTGAGAAAAAGAGACTTAATAAGGGAAAATGGTGACAATTAACCCTTCCAAATGGGCCTAATGATGGAGCTCATAATATTGCTTGGACATATTTTCTGTAAACATGGATTTATGGTCAATCCAACCAAAATTACTTTCATTATTAATTTGGATCCCCCAAATAATGTAAAGTTGTTTCTCTCGATCTCAGGACATAATAGATATTATCTAAATTGTATTCAAGATTATACGTAGATCATTGCATCGATAGAAAAGTTGTTGAAGAACGACACCACTTTCTATTGTGATGAGGAATATCAGAAGAGGCTATACATGCTTAAGGAAAGAATGGTAACTGGGTCCATCTTGGTATTCCCATATTGGTCAAAGGAATTCCATGTACACGTTGATGCTTCATGTATCACACTAGGAGTTGTATTATCAAATCCATGTATTGGAGATTTTGATCATCCGATTGTGTTTTCAAGTTGGAAATGGTCAAATTTTGAGTGAAATTATTCAACCATGGAAAGAGAAGGGCTAGCCATGCTATATGTGCTGCAAAAAATTCATCATAATCTACTTGGAGGTCATTTCAATATGCTCACACATAGTTCCACTTTGAAATAAATGGTGAACAAGCCTATGTGTGGGGGGGAGATCTGTAGGTGGATCCTCTTGTTCCAGGAATACGATTTTGAGGTGATTGTGAAGCCTGGAAGGTTGAAAACAAGACCAAACCACTTATCATGCATTAAAAATGGTGAAGAACCAACTAATTTCGATAACAGGTTACTAAACGTATAGTTGTTCACTATTAAGGTAGCTGATGATCATTTTTCTGATATCATCCATTTTATAAGCACTAGGAGTATTCCTAAGGAATATATGACCAAGAAGAAGAAATAATTGGTAGTGTGCACAACGGATTTCAATTTGATCGCAGGTTAATTATACAAGATGGGAGTTGATGAAGTTTTGAGGAAATATGTTCCTGAGTTGGAGAGCTCTAGCATATTGGTAGAATCACATGAAGGCATTGCAGGTGGTCATTACATTGGTAAACTGACCACGCAAAAGATCTCAAGGGATGGTTTATGCTGGCCTACTGTGCACATTGGTTCCAAGGAATATTTTCACACTTATGTTGTATGTAAGAGGACTAGAATACCTTCACGTAGAGAGCAGATGCCACTACAACCATAGGTAAATTTGTATGCTTTCGACAAGTGAAAAATATATTTTTTAGGGCCGATTAACTACCCATGGAAGAATACTGGAGCACGATACATCATCACTGCCACACATTACTTAACTACATGGGCGGATGCTCAACCTGTGAAAGACTCTAGTGCAGAGATGATTGCGCTCTTTATCTTTGAAAATATTTTGATGAGGTTTGGCTACCCCAAAAATATGATGGGTGACCATTGTACACATTTCCTAAATGATATCACTCAGGCGATGACAGAATAATTCATGATACATCATCATAAGAGTATGCACTATCATCGCCAGGTGAATGTAACCATAGAATCCTTCAACAAGATTCTGGAGAATGCACTCATGAAGATATGCAACTCCAATCACAATGACTGGGATGTGAGGGTACCTATTGTTCTATGGTCATATGGCACTATTTCTAAGAAGTTGATGGGAAAAACACCTTTCAGGTTGGTCTACGGACATGAGGCTGTTATGCCTATGAAATACATTGTCCATAGTATGCATATCGATGCAGTAACCAACATGGCGCACCAAGAAATTATGGAGGAACATTTGTCGCAACTTGTTGCACTAGAGAAGAATAGATTCATTGTTGGGTTCCACCAACAGGTGTAGAAGGCTTGTGAAAAGGCTTGGCATGACCAACATATTTTTCAAAAGTGTTTCTAGAAGGATGATTTAGTGTTTCTCTATGACAATAAGTTTGCGCTCTTTCCAGGGAAGTTCAAGATGCATTGGCTCGGGCCTTATATTATCAAAGAAATTATAGCAGGACGTGCGATACAAATGGCTAAGTTGAATGGTGAATTACTTCTCGGATATGTTAATGGTAGTCGCCTAAAACATTACAGGGATGACCCAATCCTTGCATGCACTAAATGACTATATGGCTAGAATAATTTCATAGCGCCATGGACAGTTGTGAGAGGATGCACGACTTTAAAGAGGCATGTTAGTTGTTATACATTTTTTTGCCAAAATTTTGTGCAAAGAAGTTTGAGGGAGTGCAGGAATATGCGAAGCCGACGCAGAGCTCAGGCCAAGAGGATGTTGCAGTCGCAGAAAGGAAAGAAACTAGTCGTTGGATCAAAAAATCTGGAAATTATAGCTTTGTTACCATTTGAAGGAGTGGGAAACTTGCATTTCAAAGATAATATTACGGCAAATTTGGAGATGTTTTAGAATTAATGGAGCTCCATCAACAGACATAAGGTCGTTTAAACCATGGCATCACTATAAATATGGAATGGAATTCTACACAAGTTCCCTTTGATTTCTAAGTAATTAAATTGAATTGTTCCCTCTACTCTTGCTCCCTTTTTTATCTCTTATGTCTGCATCATGGGAACCACTTTAGGAAACAATGCACCAATAGAGTTTAGGGAGGGAACTTAGTCTGAAATACCATGATATCTATCAAGCCTAACCCTACTGTGTTGTAGAAGTAAAATAAAGGACAGTTGTCGGGTACCCATAAGTCCCTACGCAAGAAGACCCTGAAACAAAAGCAAGCTTCCCATGTTGACAGGTAGAAACAACCAGTGGAATAAAGTGAGAAAGAGCCTGGGGTAACTATGCCAGAAGAATTATTTGTTGAGGAACATGAGCCCATATCACAACTGCCTCTGTATATTACACCGTGGAAGCCGTCAGTGGATATTTCCAGGGACCTTGATAAGATCAAGGCAATAATCCATACTCCCCTCCTACCTGAGGACGTTCTTATCGAGGGTGACCTAATAGGGAGGGTCCCCTCTCTGAAACTAGAGGATTAGGATTTGGCAGACCAAAAAAAGTTTCCTAAGCTTGCGCCATCGTAGTATTTGGAAAATTTCACTTATAAAGTCTTCGACATAACAAAGGTGGAGCCTATGCAATGGGAAATGAGACTGTAGAATTTTGGGCTCCTCAACATTTTGAATGTCCCCCACTTTGATCACAACAATATCAAGGATACTTTTCTACCCCAGTTGCTGACTCTGGTGCACAACAATTACCTATGGATAAGAACGCATATCCCCATTGATGACATGCTCATCCACCACATTACATACTTTCCATACCAAGGAGAAAACCTCGAAGAAGCCTTCGGAGTGAAGGGATAGGAGAAGAAAATCCTAGATGACATGAAAGAAACCTATGGAGTGGCTAGGAAGACACAGGGGTTTGCCCTCAACACCATCAATGACCTCATTTTTAGATTTGATGCACATACCTTGGATGGAAAGATGATGTGGAAGTGTCACGCTAAATAAGTTCCAGCACCGGTCATTGCGTTAGCTACACAATGCACCAAAGGTGTTCAATACAATTGGGAAGAATATTTGTGCTAAGAATTTTTGGATAATGTTTGGGAGGTTTAGGAAGAAGGGAAATTGTTCCACTATGCATGGCTCTTGTTGCTCATTGCACTCGTTTGATGGAAGCCATCATTGCAGTCATAATTCCCTACAATTCACCCTGATCTATGGTGAATTTTCATGTTATATACCATTTTGGGTGACAAAGGATCTGACATGGGTTACATAAAAAAAAAAACGGGTTTTTGGGCTTTATTCCAGATGGAGCTTCACTAGGTTATTCAGCACAAGGCATACCTCTCGCCAACATTATATGACTAGTACAATATAATATCAAACTTCAAAGCCTCATTCCACAATGTGCACATGTGCGAAAAGAAACACATGTACGAGGTATGGTATACCTACCTTACCTCCTCATAGAAGATGACCTCGTCATAGTAATCTCCAACTAGCATCCCTCCTGGTTGGAGGTAGCAATAGATACCAGTGCCACCTCAGTCGCCCAGCCCAAGAATATTGGAGAAATATGGCTATGCATAGATTTCAGGAACTTGAACAAAGTGTCCCTTAAAGACAACTATCCACTTCCGAAAATGGACCATATTCTTCAAAAAGTTGTCGGTTCTTCCCGGATGTAAATGTTGGATGGCTATTCGAGGTACAACTAAATTTTGGTGCATGAGGATGATCAGGACAAGACAACATTTACTACACCTTGGGGCACATTCAAAGATGAAAAAATTCCATTTTATTTGAAAAATGTAGGGGCCACATTTCAGTGGGCCATGTACATAGCATTCGCCAATGAAAAGAATGTTTTCTTGGTTGTTTATTTAGATGACTTGACAATGTTTTCACATTCTGATGATGAACATTTGTACCATTTAAGAATTTGTTTCGAGAGATGCGGGAAGTTCGGAATCTCTCTCAACCCAAAGAAAATCCCTTTTCCATAGAGGAGGGCAAACTTCTTGGTCACATCATCTCCAAATATGGGATCCAGATTGACTCTTCTCGTGTTGAAGCAATTCAGCAGCATTGATTTCCCTCGCAACAAAAATGAAATACAAGCATTCAATGTTAAGATGAATTTCTTACGTAGATTCATTCCTAATCTGGATGAGCATCTTAGGGAGTTGAAAAAATGTTGAAGAAAGATAATGATGTGAAATGGTCTGAAGATGCACATAAGTCCTTCAAATCAGTAAATTTTTCCTGGACTACTTCCCCTATTTTGATAAGTCCTAATTATACTATTGATTTCATAATATTCTCATTTTATTCTGAGCACACTATGGCAGGAACCTTGACGTAGAAAAGGGATAAAACAGAGCTACCAAATTCAATTTTCAGTCACAATCTTGGAGATGTTGTCAAACTAGCTCCAAAAATAGAAGAAAACAGATATCAACGCCTTAGAAATAAGCCACTTCATGGGGGAAACCTCCAATACATTACATGAATGAAAAATTCTTGGATGATACAAATGAAAAAACCTCCTTTCTATATATAGGAGTCCATGGGGCCACAATGTAATACTAGTGGGGCCACAATGTAATCCTAGGCGACCTAACAAAAATATTGTAAGGGCACAATAATAACAATATGGGGGTTACAGGGGTACAAAAATAACAATAAGGGGGGCTAAACTAACATAATAAGGGACTACACTATTAATATAGGGACTTAACATGCCCCTCTCCTTCAAACAAGTGTTGTCCTCAACGCTTGATTATTTCTTGATGCTTTTGTATAAAATTCTCATCCTCCCATGTCGAATCTTCTACAGGAAATTTCTTCCACTTGCTAAGATACTTTGAAATTTATTGTACTTTTTTAGTTCTTGTTTCTGTGATAACTTCAGAACTTCTTTCGATGTGATGTTGATCTTCCTATTGGTTCATTATATTCTGCACCAAAGTTAGGTTATCCTTTGAGAGTTGGAGAACTTGTTGTTGATGCTTAATGTGATATTCCACTAATTTATCATCCATATTGGTTATTATTTTATCCTTCAAACCATCCAACTTAGCCTCCATTTCTGCTTTTAAACCATCTATGTCATCTTCAGTTGCTCTTCGTAAGATCAAAATTTGTTGCAGTTGGTACTGTAATTTTGATATCTCATACTACAATTCTTCCTCTTCATGCATCATAGTATAGCTTTTTTAGGGCTTAATGGGTATGGAATTATTTTTTTGAGGCATTATAGAACCCAATACTGATAAAAATTCTAAAATATTCCCTTGGAATCACTTCAAACTGCTTTTTCAAACAAACGTTATGGAATTTCAAAAACCAAATACACACTTTTTTCTTGTTTTTGGGAAGCTCGATATTGAAACTAAATTATCTATGCAATTTCAGATCCTCAATAACTAAAATTTCACCCTGTGGTATCCCTTTGAATCCTCTTTCGAATGCCACAGGTATGACCTGATTTGGATTCTTCAAGGCAAAGTTTGTCCCATATCCCACAATGACCTAATTATGGACTAGTTCAGTAGAGATAAATTATATGACTCGTCACGTGTCACTGTTTTATCCTTTGGCTCTAAAATTAATGGACAAGAAACCACATTCCATGTAAATCCAGCCTCTTTTTACAGAATCCCAATCCGATGCTCAGAGAGAGAGTTATTAATATTTTCCCACGATCATCTCTTTGAGATGAAATTCAGGAGCCTGACAAAGACCTAACTTCCATAGATCATAACTACGTAAATATTGTGAACCAAGCTCTGAAATTTTGCGATGATGTGCCTTAGGATTTCAGCTTCGCTCTCCAAAAATTTCAGCTTCTGAACCTTCGTAGAAAAAAATTTATAGCGAAAATTCTGCAATGACATGTTTAGGTTAAATTCAAGAGCCTGAAAAAATACCTAACTTCCACAGATCATATCTCCAAAAATATTGTGAACCAATCTCTGAAATTTTGCGAAAATGTTCTTCTGGATTTCGGCTTCGCACTATAAAAATTTCAGCTTCTGATCCTTCGTAGAAAAAACTTATAGCACAAATTCCATGATGACGTGTTTGGAGCAGCGAAACCCTAGAATCCAAAGCTCTGATACCAAATGTTGTGAAACCAGCTCCAAAAATAGAAGAAAAGAGATATCAACGCCTTAGAAATAAGCCACTTCAAGGGGGCAACCTCCAATACATTACATGAATGAAAAATTCTTGGATGATACAAATGACAAAACCTCCTTTCTATATATAGGAGTCGATGGGGCCACAATGTAATCCTAGCCGACCTAACAATAATAATGTAAGGGCACAATAATAAAAATATGGGGGTTACATGGGTACAACAATAAAAATAAGGGGGGATACACTAACATAATAAGGGACTACACTATTAATATAGGGACTTAACAGGAGATGCAGCCCATCGATAGAACAACATAGAGAAACAAGCTTTGGCTTTGGTAAAAGCGCTGAAATATTTCATAGTTTACATTTTACATTCACATACTATTTCTTATGTACCTAATGAAGCTCTAAAATAAGTTCTCATGCAGACAGACCTAGAAGGTAGGAGAGGGAGATGTATAGCAGCATTACTAGAATATGACCTTAAGATCAAGCCCACTAATATGATCAAAGGTCAGGGCTTAGCCAAGCTCATGGCTGAGTCAAACCTTCGTTCTCTAGACATCAATTTGATTTCAGCTTTGTTCGATAATGAAGAAGAAGTGAAACTTTTTCAGGTATCTGATATCTTTTTGTCATCTCCACGATATTCTGATATTTTTTATGTTTCACAACACCTAAACACTTCTATAGGTATGACTAAGAGTTAAGGCATATCTTTGAAACTCAAAGATTCAAATTATTTCATATTGGACAATGCCCTTTACTAGAAGGATCCCAAAGGTGTGTTGTTGAACTGTTTGGTCGAAGAAGAATCTAAGGAAGTGATGAATGAATTCCACAAGGATATTTTTAGGACCACCTATATTGGAAGACCACGGCCTATTAAATATTGAGAGAAGGATATTATTGGCTGATAATTTTTTGAAGATGTCTACAAAACAATAATGAGCTACCATGAATATTGATTTTTTTAGGGTAAGAGAAAGCATATCCCATTTTCTCTTCAACCTATTTCAGTACATGCACCATTTAAGTAGTGGGGCCTCGATTTAATAGGCGATATTCACCCAAAATCATCCACAAAGCACAAGTGGATATTGACAGCCACATATTACTTTACAAAGTGGATCAAAGTAATCCTAACGAGGCAAGAAACAGATTCTGTCATGAGTCAGTTTTGAGAAACTAATATTTAGTCTTGTTTTGGCTTTCCTACTAAGATTATCACAGATAACAGAGCAGCATTCAAATCTAAGAAGATGATTGAGTTTTGTGACATATATAACATTAATTTGGGACACTCTACAGCCTACTATGCATAAGGTAATGGATTGGCAGAGTCCTCTAATAAATCCTTGATTAGTATCATTAAGAAAATTTTAGAGGCACATAAAAACAATTGGCATAAGAAGTTGATCAATGCATTGTTGGCAGACCGAGTGAGTAGTAAGAATTCTATTTGCATGTATCCTTTTTAAGTTGTTTATGGTGTCGATATTGTGTTTTCTTCATAATTAGCAGTCCCGATAATGAAATTGTTGCAAGAAGTAGGGACTGAAGAAAATTACACACAATGTCATATTAATCAAATGATACACCTTCAGCAGACGAGAGATGAATTATTTTAGAATAACTAAAAACTCCATGATAGGATAAAGAAGATCTATGACCGGAAAACAAAGGAACACAAATTCAAAGTTGGAGATGTAGTGCTCCTCTGGGATGCCAGAAATGAGTATAAGGGTAAGCATGGAAACTTTGAGAATTTATGGAAAGGCCCATAATGCTTATTTGCTTGAAGAGATGAATGGAAAAGAGTGTTTAGGAGGACTAATCAATGGTAGGCTCCTTAAGCACTATCTTTTCTGAAGCACATTTTTCAATCATTTTTCCATTTCATTGTAAATGTTGGTTACATTTTCTACAAGTGTGAACTAGAGAAGCATTGGAGTTCGAAGACCGAAGTGAAGGCCATGGAGCTTCACCAATTTGCTATCATTTTCAAAAGTTTAGTTTTCAGTCAAGTAAGCTAGTATTGAGTAAAGTTTGAGTCATTTGAGTTTGTCTTGAGTTAGTATATTTCTTCTGAGTTCTCATTTTTCAATCACATTTGTTAGTTTGAGTTTTTTACCATATTGGCCCAATGAATAAGGCACAGATCTACAAAATCTAGTGTTTTGTGGTTCTTGATACCTCTTTCAAAGCTATCATCCCCAATAAGGCCAATGTTAGTGTCATTATTTTCATCCTTCCATCAATGATCAAAAATACTCTTTTCATATCATTTTAGGAGTCCCACTCAGATAATTTTATTCATTCCACTAGGTCATGTAAAAAATTAGTCACTGATAGTAGCCCTAGTCCAAAAAACATCACTCTTCTTCAAATTTGATTACTTGCTGACATATCTCATACCTTGTTGACTGTACATCATCCATAAAGTCAATATCAGTCATGTCATCTTGAAATTCATTCCTTCAAGGTCTCATTAGATCTTTTAGGGTTTTTCAAGGTTTCACTAGGTCATTAGGGTTTCAAAGGTCCAATAAAATTTCATCTCCACTACATAAGACCAACAAGTAAAGGGTGATCCAATAAACATATCTTCACCATGTAAAGATGATTTTTAAAGAGAAATTCCTATTTCATCATGTAATTTTGAGTTCAAATATAATTTTTAATATTTTCATTATGTAATCTATGTCTTTCTAAATGTAATAATTTCACCATCCCAAGCTACTAACTCAGTGTTCCAAAGATTCCAAACCACCAAAAAGTCAAATTTAAAGAGTTCTCAAAGTCATAAAAAGATAAAATTGTGAAAGGAAAGATTCAAGTACAAAGGTAAAGGTTTAGAGTTTAAAGTGAATAAAAGGGGAAGAAAGTGGGTCCCAAGGACAAAATCATCAATTTCTTGAAGTATAAAGACCACAAAGACAACCCATTCAAAATCATTTGCATATCCAAAGGTCGAGTTTGCACTCCCTTAGCCCGAAGAATCTAATTTGCAAAGTGAGAGGCGAGATTTTTCTTGGCGCTACGCGTAGGAAAGTGGTGTTGCATAGAGGAGAGAGGCACCGGGCATAGGGCATTTGGCACTGCCCTTTTTACCTCAGGTGTTGCGCTCCTGGGCAAGGCACTGCGATTTTTCCCAGCAAGCACAAGAAGCATTAAAAAGCCCTCAAAAATTCTCAAAATTTCAACAAAGGCTTCTTTCCTCCTTTATCAAGTAAGTGACACAAAATCTTCACCTCCTTGCTTTCCTAAATCACATTTTTATGGTGTTTTTCTTCATGAAAAAAATTAAGTGTCTAGTGGAAAACCCTAGTATCACTCCCTCACTATCAATTTTTTTCCCATAAACCCTAAAACACCTTCCTACATCACTATTAAACCCATCCCTACCCCTACACTACTCTTTCCTAATCGCTAAACCCTTTCCCTATAAAACCCTAAGTCCTAGGCCGCTAAAATTCCTAGGAAGCCACTACCCCAAACATGTAATCCAATTATCATCTCAAACTCCCTAAGTATTTTGACCTCCTATCACCCCTCAAAGTTCCCTTATCCCCACCCTCATCTCCGTAAATTTTCCTACCCTAATCCCTACTCCCAAGACCTATCCCCATTCCCATTTCCTCACCTAGGGTTTCTAGAACAAGACACCATGGAAGAAGATAGAGACTATATGGAAGAGGAGGAAGATAGGCAAGAGGAGGAAAATAGATTAGAGGAGGAGGACAAACAACAGAGAAGGCCACAAAAAGGAGGGAGAATCATAATACTGGAGCCCACCAACACTAGAGAACTGATAGCCTCACCAATGACAGTTTCATGCTTCCAGTATGTTGGTTTCCTATATTTTTGTAAAATGATTGAAAGGGTACAACATCACCCTGTTTTGAGCAGAATCTTCAGTGTAAACCTCAAATACAATCAAGTAACCCTAGTAGGTGTGACTTTCACTGTGTCTAAATCCATCATTATTGTTGCCACAGGGATTCCAAACATGGGTGAGAGGTGGTTCAAATCCAAAGATTTGTAGAATCCATACTATGAGCCCTTCATCAAACCAATCTATAGAAATGAGAGGAAGAGGGTATTTCCTTTCAACTATCTTCTTAATTGGTATTCACCCATGATGAATGTCATCATGAAGTATTTCTCTTGTGAAGGGAGGTTCTCTAGACTTTACACTTATCACATTAGAATTCTCATGCACTTCACAACAGTTGAATTTCTCAATATCCCATACTTTTATTCAGGAGCATAGACAAAATGGCATACATTGTGCGAAAGAGAGATTTTGACCAGCAGATGAATAGTTTTTTCCACCACTCCTTGATTTAAATCATTGTCCTCCATCATCTTAACGAGTTGAAAATTTCATGGGACACATTCATAGAAAATGTCATATTCACTTCTCCACGAGTTCCACATGCTAAAGATGTACCTTCTTCATCTGACCCTACTACATTTATACCTCCATCTCAGCCCATAGTTCCCCCCATTTCATCACCTCATTCTACTTCACATACTCCATCACCATCACCACCATCATCACCATTCCATGAGTAGGATGAGTCACCTAGCACAATGGAAAATACATATAATAGAGAGCATAGGCAAGTGTTTGCCCCATACATTGTGGGAGCGGCCCTGCCATCTTCACCAAAAAAGCAGGTACAGAAGGGCAAAGAAAATACGGCGGAGGAATATGTACATGAGGCAACCATTCATGATGACAATGATCTCCATTAGACAGAGATAGATTTTGACCTTGTTGATTTAGATGAGGAGCAAGATGATGAGGCTTCAAAAATGATTTTCAAGCAGAAATATGCCCAACTCAGAGAGCTTCAACTCAACTTAGAGAGATCTAAGTTTTTCATTGCATATTATGAGCAAGAAATGAACAACTCAAGGCCAAGGAGGCCATCATGGAGATTCAACTTCTCAAGGAAAAAAGAGAAGAAATAAAATCAAAGGCCTTGCTTGATGAGGCTTATGAAAGATATGGTGAAACCCATAAGGCAGAAGAACAAGTTCCAAGAATAAGACCTAGGACTAGAGGGCTAAAAAGAGCTCTAGAACTAGAGAGGCAAAAGGAGGTTGAGCTTGTTAATGAGCTTACATTGAATGAATAGTTTTCCATTATTGTTAATGAGGACTGGGAGAAATGGCTTGATAGGGCAAACCATCATCTTGAAAATCTTCCATAGAATGCAAACAAATACAATTACATATTGAGAAAGAGGGCCAAGCACTACAAGAAAAAAAAATTGCAAGCTCCAAGCTCAAAAAAGCTAATTCAAGACTTGAAAACCCAATTAAATAAAATGAAGGGGAAAAGCTCAATATTCTTGCTGAGGAATATCTCATAGCCTAGTACAACTCATCATCATCCCACAAAAAAAAATTTGAAGAAATTTGGGTAAATTTTTGAAATTTTTAAGTTTTTGGCAATTTGACACAATCAGACTGGCAAAAGCGCATCGCCGTAGGCGTTGAAATTTTCCTAGGGACCTCCAAGGGAGAGGCTGAAACCATCATTGAATTCAAAAGGCTAAGTATAGTCAGAAAATCACTTTACAAAACTTTTTTGGGTCAAAGAGGCAGTCAAGAAGTCAGAAAACACCCCAAAAATGACCTTTCTTCCTTGTTTTGGAGGTTGGCGTTGTGCTTTTGACCAGTATTTAGAGAATGAAGTTGTGGAGGGTCAAATCGTGAGGCATAGATCTAGAAACTAGACATGATAGGATTTCCAATGAGCTATCCTGAGCTCAACCTGGACACCTGGAACCCCCTCAAAAGTGAAGCTGAAGATGGTGCTTCCCTTAGGACAATAGCGTTGTGATTTTGACACATTTTCTCAGTTTGCTGATATTTTTCAATTTTCTCATTCTTTTCCAGTTTGACCATGGTCAATGGTATTTTTACCAATTTAAATCATGAATTTAAAATTAATTATGATGTGGTTTACTTACCTATGGTTAAATACATTAGGTGAAATTTTTTGATGACATGTAATGAATCAATTTGTAAAAAGTGAGGGATGAGTCAGTTTGACCACCCTACACTCTAGGTATTCAACTCAGTTTTTGGTGAAACTGCTCCTTAACTCATGGATTCTACCCCTGAGGATGAGAGGACTATCTTGAGGTCTATATCATGTACTTTTTGACTCATTTCACAGGATGGACATTTTTGGATGTTGTTGCTTTGATCAGAGACTCTAGTGTAATCAATATTTGGCAAGAAATTAATGAAAAGGTTGCAGCTATTTCTTTGGGATACCTGTGGTATGGAAATTTAGCATTGTTTATTTTTATGCTACATATGTATGAATTTTTTGTACTCTCCATGATCCATTTAATTTATATTATATGTTTATTTTCAAGTTGATAAGCAGAATACATCTTCTATGCTCTGTTTTGGGAAAAATCTTCATAGTTTGTCTCACTTATTTAGTTTAGAAAGAATACATGCATTGTCTTACTCTTTCTAGCACCTCATCTGTCTAATCCATCCCACTTGTTACAAAAATTTTTGGTCTTCTAACCTGTTACTATTAGATGGACTAAATTACACCATGTAAGACCAATTTTACCCTAGTAAAATTGCTTTCACTATGAAAAAAAAACTTAGTAATCCATAATTTATTAAGTTGTTTATGGTCTAAACAGGAAACCCCGTGAAGAAATATTAAATAAATCCCTATTTGTTTCGTTTTCCTCAAGGGATAATTAATTAAGAGATAGTTTAATTAATATTCCTGGTCATATTTAACCCAAAACAGGAAAATTAATTAGATAAATCACTATTTATCTTATTATTTTCTAGGAATAATTATTTAGAACATTATTTAAATAATATTCCTTGTTAAATTTGACTAGATGATTTATAAATAATTGAGTAAATCACTATTTATTTAATTATTACTCAACCATATTATTAAAATAATAAATAAATCATTTATTTATTTATTATTTACAAATAAATGGATTTGACCAAATTCAAATTCTTTTTCCCTACAACAAAAATAATAAAATATTCCATAAAAGTTGGATCTAGATCTGGTTAATAATATTTTAACTATGCACCAATATCTAGACTAACTCAATATTTTGTTATATATAGAAGGGTTTTTCCATCCATTCACTACCTTTTGCTACCTAAAGATCGCTCTAGATCTATACTTTTGGTCTTACTTTGATCCTCCATCATTGTCATATTTTTTCTACCTTTTTGCTTGTGAACTCCCCTTGAGTTCCATTTTTGTCTGGGTTTTCTACACCATCAAGAGAGAGAGATCTTAGATATGAAGCACTAACGACATACAAGAACCCATCCCATTGAGGGGGACTAGTAACATCTTTCTATGTTCCCTTCCGAGGTGTCATAAATACAAAATTCTTTAAAAAACATTCTTTTCTTATCTATTGGATGCATGGAGAAAATATTGCTTTTAATTTGTTATTTAATGTCTTTAACTGCATAGATCCAAATTTTTGTAGCATTTATTCTGATCACTAACTACAAATCTAAGGAAATTAACAACCATATTTTCTGTTAGGGTTGTTTGTTATGCACAGCTAAAGTGAGCTTTTTCCGTACACTTGAGATTAGAATTCACACTAACAACTTGTGACTCCACAAGGGTTTATAATTACTACCGCTATCATTTTTCAGATCCCTGCATGACCAGCTACTTCAACCCCTAGGGTTTTTCTTCAGCTTCTTATTTTTCATTTCTTGATGTTGTTTTTAACCTTTAAAACCCTAAAATAGTAAAAATTCTTACTTCTATGTGTTTCTGGGGCTATTGCACAGGTGACAGGTATCAGCCGCAATTGAGACGACACTTTTTTTTCTGAAACTTGCTCCTAAGATGGCCGGAAGTGCAAGTCACAATATTTGGGCTAAAACCTGCGACCTCAACCTTCAGGATGTAGAAAACAACTTCAAACCTGTGACCTCTGCTGAAAACAAGTCAGAACCAGTGACCTATACTTTTTGCGAGAGTTTTTTTGTGAATTTTCTGGATCTGTCTGGGCTATTTTTTAGGTTTTTCTACATTCCTATCCATTCGTCTTGGACCTTTACTTTCTTTTTTTTACTCGTAGAGGTCAGAACCAAGCCCCTTAGGGCTCCAATATGCTTCCACCTTTTTAGGAGGAGTTTAGCTGAAGCATGTCTTATGAGATTTCAGTGTGTTTAGCCATTTTTCAGATCCGAACCTGTACTTTCAGATCCATTTCAGAATGGTTATTCATCCATCCAAAACACCTCTTTTCAGTATTTTTTGTTCCTCCTTTACGGTCCGCTTCATTTCCCTTCAGGTTGTAGCCTTTCGCCACCTTTTTTACAACACTTTTCCCATTGGTTTTTTGTTTTTTTCTGCACCTATTTCTAGTAGATCTGACTTTTAGATCCCTATCCCTCCTAACTTTAGATCCATTGGCCGTTTTTTTGTGTTTTGAATAGATTTCGCCCACCCAATAGGCTAGTTGTTGGGAAGCCCTCCTCCTTGGTTTTAAATTCATGCATCTTTAGCTGTATATTTTCTATCGTATTCAGTTTACTTTACTATCATTTTCAGATTTATTTACAGTTATACAACATATTTTTTATTTTTTTCTCTACACATCTCTGGGCTTAATTGAAATGAACACACTTATCACACACATGCACACCCTAAGTGAAGAGTGCCTGGTTTACACCATCAGGCCAAGACTATAACATTGTAATCAATTGATCTTGCACCTCCCTACCCTTATTTCGACATTGTAATAATTTGATCCTACACCTCCTTGCCCTTGTTGGTCTCTCTTCCTTCTATGATCCGTGTATTTTTTCCATTATTTTTCCCCCAAGGCGTTTATCCTGGAGCCTCCTAGGCCTTCATCCTTAGTTTCCGGTAGGAATACTTACTCCTCTGTGTAGTGTTCGCGTTTTTCCTCCACTGAGTCCCCATTTTGACTCTGCTTCTCATTCATCAGGTTCCCCTTTTGGTTCTGTCCCTGGTTCTCCTCCTGTCTCCTTCACCATGCCTGGTTCAGGACATAACGCTAGTGTTAGCCTCGACCTTAATGCTGGGAATACTACTAGTGGGGCCGCAACAGGAACTATCCCAGCTGCTCCCTTGCTCCTTTATATGGAAGACCTCATTCTTCTAGATTTTAGCCAGTTGATTAATGACCCCATACACAATGATCCTGGTTGGCCTACTATGCCAACCAAGCTCCCTTCTGACATCCCCAAGTTTGAAGGTCTTGCTGGGAGGATCCTACCAACCATGTTTATTCTTTCCACATGTGGTGTTAGGCTAACTCCATCGCCAATTAATTTGTTTGTCTTCGGTTGTTCCAATGTATTCTTACTGGAGAAGCTTCCAAGTGGTATGTCGACCAGGCCTCTGCCTTTCATACTACTTTTGCGACTCTTGTTGGGGCTTTTCTATCTTACTTCTAGCTTCCCCTTCGCTATGACACTGGTACTGAAATCTTGACCTCTTTCTGTCACTCATCTGTTACCCACCTATACGATCATGTCCAAGAATGGCGGAGAAGAAAGAGCCTATGTCGAGCCCCTACCTTCGAAGACCGTGTCTACATGGACTAGTTTCTCAGATCCTTTTGCTTGCCATTGGCAAAGATGTCACATCTCACTTCCCACAGACCAAGGAAGCTACCCTCCAGATTGCATTGAAGTATGATCTGATCTACGCACCATCTCGTTATGTTTATACCGTCTTACCTAATCTCCCTATACCTGGTGGTGCCAACGCACCGGGGGAATCCCATGCTACTAACGATGTCGTTGGAGCCCTTTTTAATACGTACACTCATCCTCCCACAGGTTTTGGTTTCCCTCAGGGAGGGGCCAGCTCTTCCAGCATTTTCCCCCTCCCGGTAGCATGTATCCAGAATGCGGCATGCCTCTTCCTTTTACCCAACCTATTTACCCCAATTTTTCCCAACCTCCTTATTATCTGTATCCATAGCCTGGTGCTCCATCTCCTCTAGCATTAGCACCTCTGCCTCCCTTGCCTTCTCAACCCCCAAAACAGTAGCCACCACCCCCTCAAGGTGAGGTGTATGCATAGAAGGGTGCAAGTAATCCTCCTAATACCAAAAAGAAGAGGAAAGGCAACCAAAACCAATCTGCCCCTGGTAATCCAGGAAGCAATCCCTAAGGGAATGCACCTAACACTCTAACCCAGCAATAGGTCACTTAGCCTAAGCAGGACACTCCTGTTCGCATGAAAAAACCTTGTTCTTGTTGCGGTGTCTATGGTCACTACACCCATAATTATCCTCTTTTACCTCAGATGCATCAGATGTGGGAAGCTCAAGAAACATCCTGAGGACAACAAGTCTACCCTTTGGTTCCTCCTAATGCTGCCCCTATCCAACCGGCTGTGTTTACCAATCCTTCCCCCCAGCAAGGATTCGTGGCTACCCAACCCCCTGAAAGTCTGACGACCACTCAACCTCCTCCATTTGGTACCTCTGATTACTATATCCTCATGATGAACTCTAACCAACCCATTACCGTTGACTTCAACCTTCAAACTCGGTCCCGTCAGTACAACAAGCCTCCCACTAGGTTTGCTCCGAAGCCCCCTTCTTTAGGTCCCACAGAGCCTCTTTCGACAACCAATGGTCCTTTACTGATCCCTTAGCCTAAGGCAAAGGTTCATACTAAGATCCCCAAGGGACCATTACGTCGAAACATTTCTTCTGGTAAATTTTCCCACTCCTATACTATAGTAGATAACTTGGTGCAATCCCCTGTAGCCATGTTAACGCTAAAAGTCCTATAGTCACGCCCTTCACAATGAAAATATCTACTAACTACCATGGGTGTTGTGGATCCTTCAGATGATCTTTTGATTCTCTTTGATGTTGATCGGTCAGAAAATTCCCCTCTTCCTGCTTTCGTTGCCTTCCAAATCCCTGTCAAGATCTGGAATGCCAACGTCTCTCGTTGTATCATTGATGAGGGGGCATCCACCTGTGTGATATCCGCTTCAATTTGGAAGCAACTCGAATCTCTTGAGATAGCCCCTTACACTATAACACTCTGAGTGTGGGATGGCCACTCTTCCTAGCCCCTTAGCATGTTCCGCAATTTTCCTATTACTCTTGCGGGCAAGACTATTTGTGTTGACGTAGAAGTCACTGATGCCCCCTTAGACTACAACCTTCTATTGGGTCATAACTACACTTATGCGATGTATGTTGTCCCATCTATAATTCACCGTAAGATGTGATTTCCCCATAAAAAAAATATTTTCACCATTGACCAGTTGACATATTACGAACAAAAGTCTCAGACCTCCCTTGAGTCCATCATCTCTTTGGTGGCCAATAAAAAAATAGTCAAACCTCCAACCAGTGTCTCACCCGAAGTCTATAAATATTCCTCTTTTCTTGGTTCATTCCCTGGTCTCCCTCTTCCCATATCTGACGCCAGCTCGTCGAATTTTTGCATGATGAAATCGTCTCGGTCCGACCTCAAATGGACTGGTTCGACTAGTTAGCAGCCCTTCCCCCCACAACCTACTCCTAGTACTTTGACTGAGCCTTCAGGACCCCCTCCTCTAGGCCCCTCTTCTGCAACTGGTTCCCATGAGCTTATCTACCCTCTCGGAACAGTTCCCCCTGGCCTTAAAAATCTTGGAGCCATCCCTCCTGGTCATTACCCCTCCGGTCAGATATTGTTTCTAGATCCCCATCCTATAGTATTTTCGGGACATGTTATGGCTACCTTGTATATTCCTAACATGACCTTGGAGATCCCTGTCTGGTACATTGATCCCTCAACCACTATCCCGCCTGGTTTGCCCAAGCCTTATACTAATTTGACCCCAATTCAACTGGTCGCCATGACTCCTTCCTTTGCTTATGTGCCTCAGCCACCTCAATTGGAACCTACTCCTATTGCGAAAGTTTCTGGTGAGGGGGGAAAAGCCCACAAGAAGGCTCCTAAAGACAAGGCTACCTATAAAACCCCTAATCCTCCTTAGCCTCCAAAGCGTACCCCCCATGTGCTTTCTGTGATGTTGTTGTTCATGCCACCCATAACTGTCCTGAATTTCCTCGTATCAAGCCCATGGTTAATGTCGCATTCCCTGAGTCTAAGGTCCCTGAAGCCTCTATTTCTTCCTCCACTGCAACCAAGAACCCCAAGACTATTCACACCAACCACCCCTATGCTTTCCATGATATCCATGGCCATTATACCCACCTTTGTCCCTGCCTCAAGCATTATTGTGCCTCTTAGGAAGTAGTTCGGGAGTACGAGACCAAACAGAATTAGTCCGCCTCTCATGTACTCATGCAATATGCTTCAAGCCAACCTAAGGAAACTTCTACTCCCATTGAAATTCTCCCTCCTAATGTCAATATGACAGAGTCTTCAGCCACTATCCTCTACTTTTCATCATCTATGAGATCCACTCTGGAAGGTCCCTCTGTGACTTCCCCTTCTGTTTCGCTTGAACTCCCTTCAACGATCACCCTGGGCTCAACATCAGTTGATCCCCTATCTACTTGTTCTTCCATCATCCCTCATAATGATGCGCATGTGAACCTTTCTTCTCATGATGATGAGTCAGGTAGATTTTCGACATCATGTGGTTACCATTCCACCAGTCACCCCATATTCTACTATGATGATCACATCATGGAAGCCTTTTCCACCCCTGACTTCATCTTTCCTGCCCATAAGAGGAATGGCACCATCCGTGTCTATGGATACTTTTGCAACTTGAGCACAAGTGGCCCCCAAGGGAGCTCCCCCACACCATCTACCTTATAGTGTGTGGGTGGTATAAATCCTACCCAGATCACTTCCTATAGCAATGCTTTTTTGATTTCTACCTTGCGTTCGGGTTGCCAGCATTGTTCATCATCCTCTCATTTGTTTTCTTGTGGCACCTTTCAGATGAAGCCCCCCTTCCACACCATATATCAGTTATGCCGATGGTGCAAGTCGCTACTCCCAGAATCTAGCCTCAGTAGCCTGGCCCATTTTTACCCCGTCTTGCTTGTTCTCTCCAACGGCATATGCATTGGTACTACCACCAATAACTAGACTGAATATGATGTATTGAGAAGTTTATTAGCCGATGCCCTTTCCTGTCACATCCTTCACCTTCATGTCTGTTTAGATTCACTTTTCTTGTCATGCAATTTAATGGTATCTATCATGTGCATAATCTTGTCCTTTTTAGAAGATATTTATGAGTGAAGCTTTTGATTTGTTAATTTGAAATAATTACATTCAGTCATATCCCTAGAGCACAAAATCACTATGTATATAGCATTGCAAACAATATTATATATTGGCATTTATCACATGCATTTCACACAAGACAATAACAATAAACCATAAAATGATGCATATCCATTATATGTGTCGTTCAAAATGTTTTAGAGTCCATCAACTCTAACACATATGACATGCCCATAGCATGTTACAAAAATCAAAACTGGGGGCATCTCATGCCCCTACATCTAATCACTATCTAGAGTATCCCGGGCCAATGGCTCGGCTTCGACAGCTCGTAGATCATGCATCCCCTATCCAGCCATCGACATGTGCCACATGACCCCTCGCCACTCTGAGGGTAGACCAATACATGACTCTATGTATTGGTCGTCAATATCTTTCCAGTCGCGCTCTGAAAAACTGGTTAGAAGCCTTTCACATCTACAACGGATTTCCTTCAGGAGGGAAACTACATTGTCATTTTCTGGACCCCTCGACCCACCAAGTGCTGCAACTCTTGATACTGCAGGGTGCCCCATATACCCGGCGAGTTTCACCAGTGTTGTATCTGCATACCAAAAGTGAATGAATCAATACCATATACAATATGCTGAAACTTTAAAATTCACATAAAATATTAGAAACTTGTCACTTACCATCGGGCCCCCATCCTCGACTTGGCGACAGTGGCAAGTCTGGGTCCTCATGATAAATCATCCCACTATAGGGATAGTCATCTATGTACAGTGGCGTCTGATCCCAATGAGAGAAAAAATTAGGTCGGAACACCCGTCTGACTGCCCCACCTCCCCCTATGCTTAATAGCCGCCCCTAGCGGTGCATCTTGGGCTCTCTCAGGCTCCCATCCTAGATTTGTATGTGAGCCCTAAGTGTCAGGATCTTCTCAAAGAAGAGTGAGCACAACACTGTGCCATATGCACAGTTGTGTTTCACCTTCCACTTGCATAGAGAAAACTATAATTTCAACAACGAAAACATCATTTGGGCCCACCCATAGTAGGTCCCACTCAACACACTCTCAACAAGCATCATCTAACCCTAGTGATGTGGTGGAGCACCTGGTTTCCCAAGATCCGCAGCACCGCTGCATCCACAACATGGGTTTCTAGCCACTCTAGATCCCCAATCAGTGTCCGTGTCCCCTTCACATGGAGACTTGGTCGACAATGGCACTCTACAAACTCCATAATGTTCCGCCCCCACGGTAACACTGGCTGCGTATTTCCCACCATCCCAAGTGGTGGGAGACTAGTTAGAAAATATATCCTCTAGAAAGTCAACTCGATCCAGTGCCCCTACACTATAAAGATCTCATGATATGGATCCCAATAGCTGACAATCGAGGCCAAAAATGGCTCTCATCTCTCATCAAAGGGTTCTCCACAAACTTGAGGACCCCAAACCTAGCTAATGTAGTGCAGAAACCATGATCCTCTCAGATCTCCAACTGTAATGTGTTTAGATCTCTCTCTCTCTCTATAGTTGATCCTCAACTCTGTCATATCTACACAAAACCATCATATTTGTCGATATACAAAAATTAAATACTGCATTACAACCATAAAAACCCAGCTCTCAGCCAAAAACATAACCAAAATCCCTCTCTCTGATAGGTCGCACTTTTCAAGCAATGCCTGGGACAGGTCGCAGTTGTCTACCCAAAACCTACTACCCAGGTCGCAAATATTGCCCCAAAAAGTGCGACCCAACCGTGAAGAAGATAAGGGGTCTATTCTTGAGCTCTGGGTGCCTAAAATGAACTTTTAATCCACTGAATTGAAAGAGTACAGTTACGCCTCTTACCTGCAACTGACGGATATCAATTCCAACAGTCAATTTTTCTGCTACAATCGCCACAAGATTTAGGGCATTTTCTCCTCTCTACATTCACCACAGCTACACTTGCAAATGAATCAAATTAGAGGGAAAATGCATTATTAAAAGACAAACCTTAGATTTTTCTTTCGCCAGTTGCGACTAAACCATAGCTTGCTTTTAAAAATCGTTAGCACCATTGGAAAGCTCTCACCCAGCTCTCAAATAGGTATCCTTTAGTTTTTTGTGATTTGATACTTCACCAAGACACATTTTTTCGAAGAAGGGTCACCTCACCACTCCTCAAAATTTAATTTCTTCACTTATAACACCTGTACTTGGGGCACCAATTTGCCTTCATACTTGTCCATGCTCGTGTCGATTTTCGTTGTGAGTAACCATATTGTACTCATGTTTTTATGGTCCCCACCAGACCTGTTCTATGTGGCAGCATCATCGAGTCACCCTTATTTAGAGCATTCGAGTTGAGTCATCATCACATCCATGGAGTCTGTCCCAAGTCCCATTGTATGCTGCTATAGTCCTCCATCCTTCAATGCTTTATTCCTATCTCGTGTCACACATCTTTGCCTTTAGTCATACTATCCCCTATCCCCTCTGGTGTCGATTCAGTAGCTGCCAGGTCATCCATGCCCTTTATGATATAACAAGGGAAGTCGTCAGCCCGCTACTCAGTACCCCCTATTCCACCATCATCTCTGGTGTCAGTCTCTCAGTCACTCTACTATTATCCCTCGTGCCTTAGTTGAGAATCCCTTATTGCCTCACCTATGGTGGACCTCCTTCTATCGACATTAGCTTATTCATTCCAAAAGACAGGTCTACAGTGCGGTGTGCCTTGGTTCCAGATTCCATTCTTGTTCAGTGCCTTGGATCAAGCAAAGGGACTCTTTATTGCCCTTTGATTTGATTCTTTCTCGGCTCCCGCTCCTTATGGCATGATCAAGATCTGTATACTTGATGGTTCATTGATGCATCAGATTGTACCAGTGATTCCTGGGTGTGTGTGAGATGTTTCAAACCTCATGAGGGGGTGGCCCTTCAGGTATCCCCCCACATCCCTGGATGACCTCCCTACTACAGCCTTAGATGCAGCTCCATAGATTTTATGGTTCCAGCCTCAGCCACTTGCATCGCCTTTTAGTTTGCATGTATCATTGAGATTTTTAGAGCCCTTTCATGTTTTATAGTGCCACTTTGGTTGTGATTATATCTCATGTACTAAGATATTATTTTATAAGTTTCGGTTGTTGTCCTAGGCATAGTATGTATCCATTATAATGTTTTTATTTGGCCCATGTTTATGCCATCATGTACTATATAGTTCATTCCCTTGTTTACTGGACGCATTATTCTTTGTACTTTGTTATCTCGGTGGGCATAGGTATGCCTCCCCCGCCTCACGTAGAATATGTACTCACTCATAAAAGAGACTTGTCACACCTCTAAGTATCACCTCCTCAGGGTCTTGTCCTCTCGTGCCTTAGTCTATCTTATATTTCTCTCTCTCCGACTCCCCCTTTAGTGTCCAGGGATTTAGTTCTTACAACATACTTCGGTCATACGATTAGCTCCTAACGCTCGCACGCTGGGGGTCAATCTGTTACACCAATTTTTGTTCATATAATCTGTTACTATTAGATGGACCAAAGTACATCATGTAAGACAAATTTTACCCCAGTAAAATTTCTTTCACTATGAAAAATAACTCAGTAATACATAATTTATTAAGTTTTTTATGGTCTAAACAGGAAACCCCATGAGGAAATATTAAATAAATCCCCATTTGTTTGGTTTTCCTCAAGGGATAATTAATTAAACCACAGTTTAATTAAGAATTGTAGTCATATTTAACCCAAAACATGAAAATTAATTAGATAAATCACTATTTATCTTATTATTTTCTTGGAATAATTATTTAAAACATTATTTAAATAATATTCATTGTTAAATTTGACTAAATCATTTATAAATAATTGAATAAATCACTATTTATTTAATTATTACTCATACATATTCTTAAAATAATAAATAAATAATTTATTAATTTATTGTTTACAAATAAAGGGATTTGACCAAATTCAAATTCTTTTTCACTCCAACAAAAATAATAAAATATTTCATAAAAGTTGGATCTAGATTTGGTTAATAATATTTTAATTATGCACCAATATCTAGACTAACTCAATATTTTGTTATATATGGAAGGGTTTTTCCATCCATTCACTACCTTTTGTTGCCTAAAGATCGCTCTGGATCTATACTTTTGGTCTTACTTTGATCCTCCATCATTGTCATATTTTTTCTACCTTTTTGCTTGTGAACTCCCCTTGAGTTCCATTTTTGTCTTGGTTTTCTACGCCATCAAGATAGAGAGATCTTAGATCTGAAGCATTGAGGACATACAAGAACCCATCCCATTGAGGGGACTGGTAACATCTTTCTATGCTCCCTTCTCAGTTGTCATAAATACAAATTTGTTTAAAAAACATTCTTGTCTTGTCTATTGGATGCATGGAACAACTCTTGCTTTTTATTTGCTATTTAATGTCTTAAACTGCATAGATCTAGATTTTTGTAGCATTTATTTTGATCACTAATTGAAGATCTAAAGAAATTGACAGCCATATTTGATGTTAGGGCTGTTTGTTATGCACAACTAAAGTGAGATTTTTTCGTACACTTGCGATTAGAGTTCACACTAACACCACTAAAAAACCCTAAAGTGTCAGCCTTCCTACCTACCTTTCCCCATTAAATGGACTGCAATCCTAATATTATTTTCCTTGACCTAGCCTCTTTCACCTACCCATCCAAAACCCAAATTCAAAAAAACCCCTGTACTCATGCCTAGCCTAAAACCCTCATTCACCATCCCTCTTGGCTGTGATTTTGTGGGGAGATCCCTCTCCGGCTTGGTAGGGCTAGCTACCAAGCGAAAATATTACTTTGTGGTTACCTATGTTTGGACTCTTTCTCAACCTTAGAGATCTGGCAAAGTGATAATAGGTAGGACACATAATTTATTTTTTCCTAAGGCAGCGGCAAGGAGGACTGTCGTCCCCGTTGTTCCCGGTGCAAGGTAACAACATGTGGCAATAGCCCTAGAAATAATATAACACGTACCCAACATTCTCCCACTTTTTATTTTATTTCCACACAAGGGGTCATATGAGTGCATAATCATTGGTCCAGGGCTACAATGCCCATTGTTTCTCTACACCAAGAAAAACTCTCAGTGCTCACAGACTTTGTCAATGCATCTACAACATTTTTCAAAGTTTCCACCTTTACCAGCAACACCTTTTTTTCTTCAACCATATCCCTCACAAAGTGATACTAAACATCAATATATAATGTCTTCGAATGATAAGCAGGATGTTTTTCCAAGAAAATTGTACTTTTCCTGTCTCAATCTATCCTTATAGCTCATTGTACCAGGCCCATAATTGAACACAATATCTACAACCAAATTTCTTCCTTGCTTGCATGAGTGGTTGTTATATATTAAACCTTTGTAGTTGAAAGTTACACTACAAACTGTCTCTTGCTCATCAAACTGATTTCTCCTCCAAATAGGTTAAATACATACCCACTTGTAGATCTTCTTTGATGTAGATCTCCAACCTAGTCTACATCAACAAAGCCACGTATGTCCAACACACTGTCCAATCCTAGTATTCCTTGGTAGCATAAGCCATAATCACTAGTGCCACAAAAATACGTGAAAATCCGCTTCACCACTATCCAATGCTCCTTCCATACTTTTGACATAAAAATACTAAATACTCGCACTTCATGTGCAATGTCTGGCATATTATATACCATTGCATACATCAAGCTGCCAACTTTACTCACATATGAAACATGAGACATCTCCTCTTACTCTTCCTATGCCTTGGGACATTGTTCAACAAATAACTTTACACCTAGATAGTTGTCTTTTGAATTAATCACATTATTATTATTAATGTGATTAATCAGAAAGACATCTATCTAATTTATGGATCACAAAAGTATTAGGTCTAACTTTAAACCTATAAGAATAGGAACCTTCATCAGTTTACTATCCTACATATTAAACCTCTATAATATCGTCTCAACATACTTCCTCTAGTTTAACCAGAGATTCCTCTTTCCTATATTTTGTTTAATTTCTATGCCCATAATATAGTTTGCAACACCAAGACCCTTTATGTTGAATTTAGATGAAAATTTAGTCTTCACTTCATGGATAATTTCTTTCTCATTTCCAATTAGCAACATATCATCCACATACAAGACAAAATAAATAACACCGTCATAAATTACTTTAATGTACACATAGTGATCCACTTTGCTCCTTGTGGAGCGAATTCCTTGTATATATGTATTAAATGTTTGATACCACATCCTCGGTGACTGCTTTAACCCATATAGATAATTTTTTAACCTACATACCAGTTCTTTCTTACCCTTCACCACAAATCCTTCTAGTTGCTTCATGTAGATCTCTTCTTTCAAATCCTCGTGAAGAAATTTTATCTTCACATCCATCTATTCTACCTCAAAATAAAATGCAACAATAACATGTAAAAGTAATATAATAGATGATAACTTGGAAATAGAAGAAAAATAGTCACCAAAATCAATTCTGGGCACATGTGAATAACCTTTTGATACTAACGAAGCTTTTTATTTCTCCACTTTGTCTTTTCCATTCATCTTCTTCTTAAACACTCATTTTCTTCTAGTTGGTTTCCTTCCAGGAGACAACTCCACCAGATCCCAAGCCTCATTTTTGTCTAAATTTTCCATTTCTTCAACCATGGCCTTTTTCCGAAGTTTGTCATCCTTTATATCCATTGCCTCCTTGACAGTTCTGGGATCATCATCAATAATATATAAAGCCAAATTTGAATAGAAAACATATGGACTATACCTCTCTAGTTTCATTCTCTCTCGAACTGATCTCCTCAAAATTGGAGAGTGTGGTTCTTCCTCTTCTAATTCTTATTCTTCTATAGATTCTAATTCTTCCTCCTTCAGTTCAAACTATGTCTTCTCTAGTTCATTTTACTTTGGAATTACTTCATATTTAATAACATATTTCACTTCTTTAAACACCACATATCAACTATACACAACCTTCATTATTTCTCGGTTCCAAATCTTGTAACCCTTTAAACCATCCTTTTACCCAATAAATATGCACCTTTCAGATTGACTTTCCAACTTGGTTATTTTCTCGTTGGAACATCTACGTATGCATCACAACCAAATACCTTGAGATGTGAGAGAGGGTTTTTACCAATCCATGCCTCATGTGGAGTCTTATCCTCCAATGTTGATGAAGGTGACCTATTAAACAAGTAATATGAAATATCCACTACCTTTGCACGTAATTCCTACCATAATCTAACACCACTTAGCATGCTTCTTTCCTTTCCTGTCAACTTCCTTTTCATTATGTCTGCAACTAAATTTTTCTGATGTGTGTATGGAGTATTCTTATTTCATGATATACTACACTTCTTATAGAAATATTTGAATTCCTTCTTTCATAACTCTCCCCCATTATCTGTCATCAACACCTTAACCTTCTTCTCTATTTGATTTTTCACAACTCTCCAATTCTTTAGTATTTATATTCTAGGACCACCCTCTTATAGACAAGGCATCTTCATTCTGGCTCTCCATATTTTTCCATCTCATCTCCTCTGAAAACAAGGATGATACTATTTCAGTAAAATTCAAGGTAGTTGTATTGATAGCTATCGCAACGACCAGAATATCCCACAATTTTGGTAGAGAACACGAAAAAATAATGCACTTATATTCATATGAAATTTTTATATAAACAAATAAAAATTGTCTTACCACAATATTCAAGTTATTTAGATGCTCTATCACCAATTCTTCGTCCTTCATCCTCAAGTTATACAAAAAATTTTGCAGGAATTCACTCGGGACTTAGATTGATATAAATTCCCTAACTTGTCCCACAAATTATTTGTTGCAGATTCCCACAAAACATTCAATAATATTGGATCTCAGAGACATAATCGTATTTTGTTATGTTCCTTTCAATATAACATTGCCAAGTATTATGTTGACATTCTTGTTGGTACCATACCTAGATTTACAACAATCCCTTGATCTCTATCCACAAAAAGATCATCTATATTGAGCTTCCACGGCTCAAAACTCTATCAATTAAATTTATCAATCTCTATTTTTTCATTGTTTTCCATCTCCTTTCACCGCAAGATTTGATGCCAAAAATATCCCACTATAACAGGGTCTACCACAGGCTTGAGCAACAAACCCCTTAGCCCCAAAGTTGTCCCCTTAAAGCTAAACCTGAATTTGATACCAAATGTACGTTTTAGCCATGAATAGAAATTACCTGCAAACGAATTCTTAAAAATAGAAAAATATATAATGGAGAGAACATATTAAATATACACATATATTTTCTATTTGAACCCAAAACTAGGAAAACCAGATTGATTCTTCATTATATTCCTATTGATGTTACAATAATTTATATACATGTTGAGGCATTCATAAACCCCATTCCATTAACCCTAGATTAGAACATAGCCATAGTTCCCTTGATTGGATCTGGAAATTGCCATGGGAAAAACCATCATGCCCAAAAAACCATGCACAAAACCATGGGTAGGCGTATCCACTATCCTTGGGTCTGCCCAACCATTATTGGGTCCGAATAAAAAGAAAATTTCTCAGGGTGTTTCCCTCGATCCCATGTAGGGAGGTTATCACCCCCCTGCAAATCCCCCTATGACCACCTCACTGTGCCCAACCAAAAATAACAACACCTGGAACTAGTCATAGAAAGAATATAGCACATACCCAACACTTAGATTTCACTAGCTCAATAGAAAATCAAAATTTAACTTCAGGTTCTATTTTCTTTCTTGGATATAAATTTGTATGTTGGATTCATGGGGACTTCACCTTGTTAATCAATATATTATCATGTTAATTCATAAAGGGAATGTAAATTTTTTGAAAAATAAAGTCAGTATACAGTATGTATTAGGGCTATTTTTTATTAGAAAGATGTATTTGGAGGGGGGTCCACCAAAAATATTTTGGGAAGTTTTTATCAATATCTAGTGAGATAATATGTATTCCTTAATATCCCAAAAATGTAGATACTATGAAATGGGTTGAATGAGTAGATACCTGTAGCTAGGGTGGCAAAAAACAAACCACAACGTATTTGTCTTCAACAAAAATTGAATACACTTATTCCATAACAAAAACCTACTAAGTCATCTAGCTTAAAAAGATATTACAATATTTGAATTATTCACAAAGACATCCAATGGTTATCAACTATGGAAGCAACACCATCATTGTAATGACAAAAGAGCACATATTTCATTCTAGAACAAAACATGTTATCATTATATCATATACTCAGTGTAGGATGAGCATGTACAATATTGTTTTGTCCAACATCCAAGCAAGATGTTGGAATCTTCACTAGATTAGTGAAGAATTCTTCCCTAGTCATAAGGGGATGGAAGAGCTAAATGAGTCATATTGGAGTAAAATTAGGTTTATTTTTAATTATTTTTGCTATTTTTAGTGAGTTGAAAATCAAATTTAGTATCCTTTAAAAAAATTAATATTGTGTGCATATAGATGCAACTAGTGTTAAAAACATATTTCCGAAAAAAGAATATGCAAAGCAGTAGTATTAGTAGTAAATTCCGTTTATATCAGTACTTTCTAAACATTATATGTTTTGGTAAATTTCGTTGGAAGTTGACTAATTGTTTTGGCTGAAATCTTGATCTTTGTTGGTTGAAATAAATTTTTAACTGCATATTTGGATTCAACACCCTGAAAAACCCTGGGTCACTCGTATTGTTGAGATTGTTCACAACTAAAATTTTTGATTTTAGTAAATCCTTGTTGGGTTATGGGTATATTATACCAGAAAATAGTCTGAAAAAACCTCCGAAACATATTATGACATTAAGATCTCTCCACAACATATTCTAGGTTACATTATTTCAAAAAAATAGCACAACATGATATAACATAGCATATTTTTATTTAGTATTCCTCTTAACAAGTTCAAGCACACTCTCATTTATTCTTCTTTCAAAATTAGCATAGAAAAATAAACTCAATGTAATGAGGAGTAATAGTAACAAGGATCTACGAGAATATTATTGTCAATCTTAATATCGTTGAGGGTTGGTCGAAGAAAATTATATGCAATATTAGAGTCAAGCAAGGGTTTTCCTTATCCCTTACCCTGTTTGGAATATACATGGATAAGCTAGATGTTGAGAT
Organism: Pinus albicaulis; assembly: GCA_034641835.2. NCBI lineage: Eukaryota > Viridiplantae > Streptophyta > Pinopsida > Pinales > Pinaceae > Pinus > Pinus albicaulis. The sequence continues at coordinate 418,883,771 of CM076576.1, read as the reverse complement.
TCAACAAGATGATGAGCTTAGTGAAAAGAGTTGCCTTCACTAAGTGGGTCCGCAGGATATTTTTGGCACAAGTCTACTTTTAGACTATGTCTATTTTTAGACATGATGATCATATTTCAGAAGTTTCAGGATGCTATTTGTGGATGGTTGATCAAGTTGGAAAAATAGATGAAATTATATTTTTAGACTATTGGGCGAAGTCTGTTTATAGATCGTCGATCTAAAAATAGAAATGTCGATTATTATTAGCTCTTAATAATAATCCGACAATAAACATCAACTTATTCTCTTGGAGCACTTAATTTCAGTGCACAGATTTGGAAAATCAGTGGATTGAGGGACTTACACAATTCCCAAGGGCAACTAGTGGTTCATGCATGGAGGAATCAGTTAGAATTGAAGTGGAAAAGTTATGACAGAGTTGGAAGTGTAGTTCATGGAGTTGTATTCAGTTTAACTCAATTAGACTCAGTTGAGATAGTTGTATCTAGTCTAACTGAATGATACACTAGTGAGAGTGGAGTGAATTAATTAGTTAATTAATTCAAAAATAATAACTCATTAATCAACTGAACAATACAACAGTTAGCTACAGTGCATGGCATTTCCAGTGGAGACCCAGTGGAGAGATAGGTGAAAGGGTAAGATGGACTATCTGTTGTGACTATAGTGATGCACTGATTGCATCACACACACATTGGAGTTGCCACTAAGGATTGCGCAGTCAAGGCAAGATTAATTCGAATTCATTCAAAGCTATTCTTCAACAGGGATTGTGCAGTGGAGGCAGGCTAGCAGGGGGGCAAAGATCGGTGCATGGATTTGCAAATTTTTCCTGATTAGTGTGTCACGATTGATTGTACTGAGAGCTTGATGTTGTAATCTTTGTATGAGACTGTTACATGATCTCCATGATACATAATATATGATAGTTTGGGTTTTCAGCTTCAGTCTTTCCTGTTAAGCAACTGTGTTATGTGCGATTTTTTTTAATTTATGCTTCACATGTGTGTGCAATTAATTTTCTGCAAAATATTAACAGTGGAATGGTTCTGTATATTGCAAGAAGTTAAATATTGTGAGATCAAGGGCATATGGATGTATGCATGCTTAGTGTATACTAATTTCTACATGGTATCAGAGCATTGTTAATTCTTGAAGATTGCAACTGTGAAGAATTGGTGAGTTTGTGCTAGTGGACAATTTAAATTTGCTACAGAAGATTCTTGGTGCAGAAGTTGAGTATACATTAAAATGTCTTTCAATGGGTTGTGATAGGAGTATGCCCTTGATGGGAGCTTGAATTACATAGCCTGGAAGGACAAGAAGGAGGTGGTGCTAGAGGATAATGGACTGAAGGAGTTTATCGATAGTGATGTTCCTAAGCTGGGATCTAGCAATGCTGCATTACTTGACGCATGGAAAAAGAAGACAAGAAAGACAAGAAGAATTCTGTTGGAAGGTGTGAAGGACCATATTGTGTCTAGCCTTCATGGGAAATCCAATCCATTCTTAATGTGGAAGGCTTTGACAGATTTTTTCCACAGAAGAAGTGACCAGAGGAAGTTGGCGCTTAAATACAAGCTCAAAAAAATAAAAATGGAGAAGGGTGACAGTATTCCAAAATACCTCACGAAGTTTGTCCACTGCAAGGATGAACTGAGAAGTATGGGGGTTACTATTGATGATAAAGACTTGGTGAGCTTGGCTCTCCTTCGGCTTCCGAAGAGTTGGCATAGTTACGAAGACTCTGTCAATGGACAGAAGAAACTGCCGGGATGGGAGCGACTTTGGTCAGATCTTGTGTAGGAGGACATAAGGTGGGGTACCAAGGATGGTTCTTCATCGAATAATGAAGATGAAGAAAATTGTGCTTTGGCTACCAAAGCAAGGAAAGGGAAGGGGAAGAAATTTCCTTCAAAATCTGATCCTAAAGGCAAGAAGAAGGATTTGTCCAAGGTGAAGTGTTTTCACTGTCACGAACATGGGCATTTCGCCACTAACTACCCACAGAAGAAGAAGAACAAGAAGGTTGCTGGAGCTGCAGCTGGAGAGGCCTTAGCCTTGCAATTTTAACTTGATTTCTCTTTGATCGCATGCTTAGTTTCAAGAGAAATGGGATCGGTGTGGTATCTTGATAGTGGTGCGTCTTTCCATATGACGGGAGACAAGGAGTTGTTCAGTGACTTGGAGGAGAAGGACCTCCAGATGCATATAGAGATGGGCGACGATGGTCGGTATAGTGCGACTAGAATTGGGACCATTACCTTTGAGAGGGAGTCCAGTAATCCATTCTTGTTGAAGGATGTTATGCATGTTCCAGGCCTGAAGAAGAACTTGGTCTCGGTTGCAATGCTGGAAGACAAAGATTATGATGTTGTTTTCAGTGAGGGAAAATCCTTCCTTCAACATAAAACAACAGGTCAAACCAAGAATATAGGGGTTCGAGTTAAGAATCTCTACAAGCTGGAGGTAGATGGCTATGCTGCAATGGTGGGAAAAGCAGAAGAAGTGTTGAGCCGGGATGAGGGCAAATTATGGCACAGAAGATTGGGCCATATTCACCATGGCGCTTTGAAGATTTTGCAGCAGATTTCTACTAGACTTCCCAAGGGTACTCTTGCGTAGTCAGATCAGTGCAAGGGATGTACTATCGGTAAGTTTGTGAAGACCACCTTTCATGAGAAGGAGAACCGTGCTTCGGTGATCCTGGAGAGAATTCACACAAATGTGTGTGGACCTTTCTCGGTTGCTTCAACAGCAAAACACATGTATTATGTTATATTTTTTGATGACTATCCTCGTAGATGCTGGATCTTCTTCACACAGAAGAAGAGTGAAACGTTCTCAAAGTTCTATGAGTTCAAAGAATTGGTGGAGAAGGAGTCGGGGAAGTAAGTGAAAGCTCTACAGAGTGATAATGGTGGTGAATACATCTTGGGCGAATTCAAAGACTTCTATAGCAAAGAAGGAATTCGAAGAGAACTCATAGCACCTCATAACCCACAGTAGAATGTGGTCGCTGAGAGGAAGAATAGAATGATCATGGGTGCTACACGAGTGATGTTGCATGACCAGGGCCTACCGATGCACTTGTGGGCAGAAGCATGCAACATTGCGGTTTATGTGAAAAACCATTGACCTCGTAGAGAACTTGGCATGAGTACACCCGAAGAAGCTTTTACTGGTAAGAAGCCTGATATTTCTCATTTGAAGATTTTTGGCTCATATGTTTACATTCATGTGACAAAGGACGCCAGGAAGAAGCTGGAGCCGACTGTAGAAGTTGGGATATTTATGGGGTACACAGAAACACCCCATAATTATCATGTGTATTTTCCAGACAGTCGGATGACTGTGGTGCGACGGGATATAAAATTCAATGAGGTCAAAGCCATGAAGTTGTCATTTGAGAGGGAGCTACACTTGCATGTAGAGGAGGAAATTATTGTTCCCAAAGATGAGACTATAGATGTGGATCAACCACAGGAGGAAGTTCATGGTGTGGAGGGGTCCACTCATGCAGAACCAAACATTAGACAAGGCAGAAATCCTACCACAGAAGCTGAGAGACTGAAGCTTGATGCGGCACAGAATGTAGGAGTCCCTACATCACAGTGCAGACAGAGACAGTCACCTGACCGATTTACTGGATACATGGCTCTTATGAGTAAGTGTATCATGACAGAGCCATCTTCTTTTGAAGAAGCAGTGCAAGAGGCCATATGGGTAGATGCCATGGTAGAGGAGTATGAATCCATTGTCAGAAACAGTGCTTGGGAGATTGTTCCAAGGCCGGTGGGAAAATAATTTGTAGGATCAAGATGGATCTACAAGGTAAAGCAAGCTGTTGATGGGAGCGTCGAGAAGTATAAGGAAATATTTGTTGCCTGGGGCTTCTCACAGATCGAGGGGATTGACTATGAAGAAACCTTTGCATCTGTCACATGTTATTCTTCCATACGGACCATCCTTGCTCTCTCAGTGAAAATGGGTTGGCACATTCATCATATGGATGTGAAGAGTGCGTTCCTTGATGGGATAATTGAGGAAGAGGTGCAAATTAAGTAGCCTGAAGGATTTGAGATCTTTAGCAGCGAGTCGCATGTGTCCAGGCTCAAAAGAGCGTTGTATGGGCTAAAACAAGCACCACGTGCTTGGTACACTCGGATCGACAGCTATTTCACTGGAATTGGCTTCACCAAGAGTGAGGCGGATGCAAACCTATACCAGATTGTGGTGGAGGGTAAGCTTTTAATCATTGTTCTTTATGTTGATGATTTAATACTAACGGGTGATGAGCACTTGATACACTCATGCAAGGCAGATCTTGCAAAGGAGTTTGAGATGAAGGATTTGGGCCTCCTTCATTATTTCCTTGGATTGGAAATATGGCAGCGGGAAGGTGAACTATTTGTGTCTCAAGGAAAATATGCCTGCGAGATACTGGAGAAGTTTGACATGCAAGGCTACAAGCCTATCAACACTCCTCTTCCAGGAAATTGGAAGAAAGAGGATGCTACATTGGTAGAGGCAGTGGATGCCACTGTTTATCGATAGTTGGTGGGTTCACTCATGTATTTAGTCAATACAAGACTGAACATCTGCTATGCGGTGAACCAGCTTTCACAAGCGATGGTTAAGCCTACCAAGCTCTTTAAAGGCAGGCAAGCATGTCCTGAGATATCTTAGGGGCACATCTAAGTATGGTTTATGGTATAGACAGACGGATGAGGTGAAGTTGCCTGGCTTCACGGATGTAGATTGGGCAGGAAGCCCAACAGACAGAAAGAGCACATCAGGAGGGATTTTCAATATCGGATCTATGGCAGCTTCTTGGTACAGTAGGAAACAAAGATCCGTGGCACTCAGTTCAGCGGAATCAGAATACATGGCAGCAAGTCAAGCTGCATGTGAGGCTATCTGGATGAGGAAGACCCTGGTCGGTTTGTTCGGTTCACATTTAGATCCCACAGTGATACATTTTGATAATCAGAGTTTCATTAAACTGTTGGTTAATCATGTGTTTCATGATAGATATAAACATATTGATATCCGGTATCATCATATCAGAGATTGTGTGCAACGAAAGATCGTGTTGCTTCAGTACATTCCTACGGAATATCAGGATGCAGATATTTTGACGAAGGCGCTCACCAGGAGCAAATTTGAATACCATAGAGGCAGGATCGGGGTGAACGATAATCCCTATCTTGTTGAGAGGTAGTGTTGATATTCAACAAGATGATGAGCTTAGTGAAAAGAGTCGCCTTAACTAAGTGGGCCCGCAGGCTATTTTTGGCGCAAGTCTATTTTTAGACATGGTGATCATATTTCAGAAGTTGCAGGATGCTATTTGTGGATGGTTGATCAAGTTGGAAAAATATATGAAATTATATTTTTAGAATATTGGGCGAAGTCTATTTATAGATCATCTATCTAAAAATAGAAGTGTTGATTATTATTAGCTCTTAATAATAATCTGACAATAAACATCAACTTATTCTCTTGGAGCACTTAATTTCAGTGCACAGATTTGGAAAATTAGTGGGCTGAGGGAATTACGCAATTCCCAAGGGCAACTGGTGGTTCATGCATGGAGGACTCAGTTAGAACTGAAGTGGCAAAGTTATGATAGAGTTGGAAGAGTAGTTCATGGAGTTGTATTCAGTTTAACTCAGTTAGACTCAGTTGAGCTAGTTGTATCTAGTCTAACTGAATGATACACTAGTGAGAGTGGAGTGACTTAATTAGTTAATTAATTCACAAATAATAACTCATTAATCAACTGAAAAATATAGCAGTTAACTATAGTGCATGGCATTTCTAGTGGAGACCCAGTGGAGAGATAGGTGAAAGGGCAAGATGGACTATCTGTTGTGACTATAGTGATGCATTGATTGCATCACACACACATTGAAGTTTCCAATGAGGATTGTGCAGTCAAGGCAAGATTAATTTGAATTCATTCACAGCTATTCTTCAGTAGGGATTGTGCAGTGGAGGCAGGCTAGCAGGGGGGCAAAGATCGGTGCATGGATTTGCATATTTTTCCTGATTAGTGTGTGACGATTGATTGCACTGAGAGCTTGATGTAATAAGCTTTGTATGATATTGTTACATGATCTCCATGATACATAATATATGATACTTGGGTTTCTCAGCTTCAGGCTTTCCCGTTAAACAACTGTGTTATGTGGGATTGTTTTTATTTATGCTTCACATGTGTGTGCAATTAGTTTTCCACAAAATATTAACAGTGCAATGATTTTGTATTTTGCAAGAAGTTAAATATTGTGAGATCAAGGGAATCTGGATGTATGCATGCTTAGTGTATACTAATTTCTACACTAGAAGAGTGTTTGGAAGATGTAGGTTGTGTTGGCCCCACACTCATTGGTATGGTCATAACTCTTCTCATTTATGTTGTTGATATTGTTCTTTTGGAAGGAAACCCTTACAACATTGACAAGAAACTCAAAATCCTCCATGGTTTCTGCTCTAAGATGGATATCATTGTAAATAATGAAAATATTAAAGTTATGATAATTAAATCCAAAAACATCACCTATGCTACTTTCATTTATGACAATAGTTCATTGGAGGAAGTTCCTCTGTATAAATATCTAGTAATCAATATCCATTATAAGCTCAATTGGAATTACATTGAGAAAAAGGATAAATAGAGGTTGAGAATATTACTATGGGCTTGAAAACTATTGTAAGTCGGTAGATCTTGTTGAGATTCATCAAGAATATTCAGCACCCACACTAATTCATTAAGAACCTAGTTGCATTAATCATCTACACTAGGGTGGGGCCCACATGGCTATTTTTTGGTGCATGTCTAATTTTATTACCCCTTAATTTATATGGAAATTAAACTATAATATATTCTCAATGTGGACTTGAAATAGTTAACTGAAGTGGAAAAATCAGTTAGCTAGTGAATTTCAAGTTAGAGGTTGGTTGGTGGGACATGCGGAGTAATTCTAGTTGTAACAGAGTTCCAAGTGCAGTGGTGCATGAGTTGGTGCAAGTTGAAAATCAATTTAACTCAATTAAGTGAGTTAAGATCAGTTGTGCTAGTTGTAACTGAAGATACACTAGTGATATATCTAGTGAATTAAAATTAATTAACAATCAGTGATCTCACATGCTACTGAAGGTTTACTATTATTAGTTGCATGCATGTCAAATCCAGTGGAGACCTAGTTGAGTTCTAGGTGAAAGGGAAGTTGATTATCATTTGTGAAATTATCCGCTTTCACACATGCAAGTAAACAAACATTGGATGTGCCTACGATACTTGCACAGTCAAGGCATGTAATATTTCGTCAATTTAGGGATTGCATTCAACAGGGATTGCGCAGTGAAGGCAGGCTGTCTGGAGGCAGTAAATTGGCTAAGGGATTTTCCAATTTTTGTATGACAGTGTGAGACAATTAGTTGATGTATCAAGGGCTCTTGTGAGAAGAGTTTTGTATGTAATTTTTTCATGATCCATGATATAATATACAATAGAAGATAATGGGGTTTTTAGCTATAATCTTTCCCAGGGAAATTATCTGTGTTGTGTGTGATTGATCTTTCTTCATGTTCATGTGATAAGCGATTGTGTTTCTAATTACGCAAAAGATTTGTAGAAGAAATTCATTATTTAACTTTAGCACATTGTTAGATTGGGTGAATCCAAGATATACATGCTTTTTGTATAATTTCTACATGGTATTAGAGCACAAGAAATTGCAGAAGTGAAGCAGGAGTTGAGTTTGTGACTAGATAGAATTCGAATTTGCAGAAATAATTTCTTGGTGCTATAGCTGATTCAAGATCGAAATGGATTTCAATGGCTTGAGGTTAGAGTATGCAATTGAGGGAAGCTCGAACTACATTTCTTGGAAGGATGGGATGGAAGAAGTACTCGAAGACAATGGATTGAAGGAATTAATTGAAAAATATGTTCCTAAGACAAATGTTTCAAATTCTGACAATATTGATGCATGGAAAAATAAAGTGGCAAAGGCGAGGGGGATGTTGTTGGAGGGAGTATGCGACAACATTGTCTCAAGCCTCCATGGGAAAGCCACACCATATTCTATGTGGAAGGCTTTGAAAGATCTATTTCAAAGCAGCAACGGCCATAGGAAATTGGTGCTCAAAGATAAACTCAACAAGATCAAGATGGAAAAGGGTGACACCATTCCAAAGTATCTCATAAAGTTTCTCCTATGTCGGGATGAACTAGGGAGTGTGGGAATAATAGTCGCTGATGATGATTTGGTGAGTTTGGCTCTCCTAGGACTTCCTAAGAGTTAGAAAAGTTATGAAGACTCTGTCAACGGACGTGAAAATTTTCCGGATTGGGAACGACTATGGTCAGATCTAGTGCATGAGGATTTCAGGTGGAGCACCAGAGATGGCTCTTCATCAAAGAATGATGATGAAGAGGATTTTGGTTTGGCTATGAAGGGTAAGGGGAATAAATTCCATTCTAAATCCTATTCTAAAGGCAAGAAGCAGGACATGTCCAAGGTGAAGTGTTTTCACTCTCACGAACATGGGCATTTTTCTACTAATTGTCGACAAAAGAAGAAGAACAATAAGGTTGTTGGATTTGCAGCTGGTGAGGCCCTTAACTCACAATTTGAGCTTGACTTCTCCTTGATTGCATGCATGGTTTCAAGTGTATTGGGATCGGTGTGGTATTTGGAAAGTGGTGCTTCCTTTCACATGACGGGAGACAAGGAAATTTTTAGTGACTTGGAGGAGAAAGATCTCCATATGCATATTGAGATGGGTGATGACAGACGGTATAGTACTATCGAGATTTTTACCATTACCTTTTAGAGAAATTCAAGTAAACTATTTCAATTAAAAGATGTAATGCATGTACCAAGTCTGAAGAAAAAATTGGTCTCAATCACAATGTTGGAGGACAGAGGCTATGACGTTGTTTTTAGTGATGGGAAATATTTCGTGCGACATAAAAAAATGGGTCAAGCTAAGAGGATATGGATTCATGTTAAGAATATCTACAAGCTAGAGGTGGATGGTTGTGCTGCCATGGTGGGAAAGGCAGAGAAAGTGGTGAGCTGGTATGAGGGGGAATTATGGCACAGGCGATTATGCCATCTTCATCATGAAGCCTTGAAAGTCATACAGAAAATTATTTTGGACTTCCAATGGGAACACTTGCTCAGTTAGATCACTGCAAGGGTTGCACCATGGGGAAGTATGTAAATTCCACCTTTCATGAGAAGGAGAATCGTGCTTTGGGGATCCTTGAGAGAGTTCACATAAATGTGTGTGGGCCATTCTCAATTGCTTCAACAGCAAAACATAAGTACTATGTAATATTTGTTGATGAATTTTCTTGTAAATGTTGGATCTTCTTCATGCATAAGAAAGATCAAGCATTCTCTAAGTTCTAAGATTTTAAGGCATTGGTGGAGAAAGATTTAGGGAAGTAAGTGAAGGCTCTTATGATCGATAATGGTGGCAAATACATCTCTAACAAATTCAAGAACTTCTGCAGAAAAAAATAAATTCAAAGAGAACCCATAGTGCCCCATAACCCACAGCAGAATGGGGTCACGGAGAGGAAGAATAGAATGATCATCAGGGAAAATTTTAGGGGCTCATATTCACAGGTGGGCTAATTTTCCATGCTTTTCCCAAAAAAAAGATTCGCCAATTTCCATTTTTTTGAAAATTGATTAGCCCAAATTTTATAGTATAAAATTATTTTACCCTAAAAATCGCCAAAAATTTATATATATACTAATATAAGATTATTAGAAAACTAAATTTTTACAAAAATAACATCAATTTTTTTACAATTTATATATCAGGGTCTATTACGATTCGCCAAGGTTTCTAAACTTTAAGATAAACATCTATCCTTAAAATTTTCCCTGATGATCGTGGGTGTAACACGAGCGATGTTGCATGATCAGGGCCTACCAATACATTTGTGTGTAGAAGCATGCAACATTGCAGTTTATGTGCAAAATTGTTGTCCTCGTAGAGTACTTGGCATGACTTCACCTGGAGAAGCTTTCACTGGTAAGAAACTGGATGTTTCACACTTTAAGATTTTTGGCTCATCTGTTTATGTGCATGTGACCAAGGAAGCTAGGAAGAAGCTGGAACCGATTGCTGAAGTTGGGATTTTTGTGAGGTACACAGAAACACCCCAAAATTATCATGTGTATTTTCCAAACAACAGAATCACTGTTATGTGATGAGATATAAAATTTGATGAGGGGAAAGCCATGCAGTTGTCCCTTGAGAGGGATTTGGACTTGCATGTGGAGGAGGAACTATTGGTTCCCAAAGATGAGTCTCAAGATGTGGATCAACCACATGAGGAGGTTCATGGAGTGGAGGAAATCACTCATGCAGAGCCATCCATCAAAAATGACAGAAGGTGCACCACGGAAGTTGATAGGCTGACACTTGATGCTGCACAAAATGTAGGAGCCCCTACTTCACAGCGTAGACAAAGACAGTCTCCTAACCGATTTACTAGATACATGGATCTTATGAGAAAATGTATTGTGACAAACTTGTGACGAACCATCTTCCTTTCAGGAAGCAGTGCAACAGCCTACTTGGGTTGATTCAATGGTGGAGTATGACTCCATTTTCAAAAAAAGTGCATGGAAAATTATCCAAGACCGGTTGACAAATTAGTGGTAGGTTTGAGATGGATCTACAAGGTAAGTCAAGATGCTGATGGGAGTCTGGAGAAATACAAGGCTAGGTTTGTGGTCAGGGGCTTCTCACAGGTCGAGGGGATAGATTATGATGAGACCTTTGCGCCTGTTGCAAGGTACTCTTCCATAAGGACCATCATTGCTCTCTTAGCACAGATGGGTTGTCGCATTCATCAAATGGATGTGAAAAATATGTTTCTCAATGGGATCCTTGAGGAAGAGGGGTACATAGAGAATCCTGAAGGTTTCGATATCTTCAAGAGCGAGTCGCATGTGTGAAGACTCAAAAGAGAATTGTATGGGCTGAATCAAGCACCCCGTGCTTGGTACACTCAGATAGACAACTATTTCACCAGACTGGGCTTCACCAAAAGTGAAGCATATGAAAACTTGTACCATATTGTGGTTGAGGGTAAGCTATTGATAATTTTTCTTTATGTTGATTATCTAATTTTGACTGGTGATGAGCAGCTGATACACTCATGCAAGGAGGATCTTGCAAGGGAGTTTGAAATGAAGGACATGGGACTCCTTCATTATTTCCTTGGATTGGAAATATGGCAACGGGATGGTGCAATTTTTGTGTCTCAAGGAAATTATGCAAATGAGATACTGGGTAAGTTTAACATGGAAAGCTGCAAACCCATGGATACGCCTCTTCCAGGAAACTGGAGGAAAGGGGATGCTACTTATGGAGAGGTAGTGGATTCTACTATCTATTGACAGCTAGTGGGTTCACTAATGTATCTAGTGAACATGAGACTAGACATTTGCTATGCGGTTAACCAGCTGAGTCAAGCTATGATTAAGCCTACCAAGCTATTTTGGAAGGTGGGGAAGCATGTCCTAAGATACCTGAGGGGAACATCAGAGTATGGCCTATGGTAGAGAAGAAAGAATGGAATGAAGTTGCATGGCTTCACGGATGCAAATTGGGTTGACAGTCCATCGGATAGAAAGAGAACATCAGGAGGGATTTTTAGTGTCGGGTCTACAACTGTTTCTTAGTACAGCATGGTACCCAATTCCGTGGAAGTGAAATACATGGCAGAAATCCAAGATGCATGTGATGCTATGTGGATGAGAAAGATCATGGTTGGTTTGTTTGGTTCTCATATGGATCCGACAGTGATTCATTGTGATAATTAGAGTTGCATTAAACTCTCGATTAATCCTGTGTTTCACGATAGGTCCAAGCATATAGATATCTGGTACCATCATCTCAGAGGTTATGTGCAAAGGAGAATCATGTTGCTTCAGTACATTCACACAGAAGATCAAGATGTAGATATTCTGACGAAGGCGCTCGCCAAGAGAAAAATTGAATACCATAGAGACAGGATTGTGGTGAAGGATAATCCCTTTCTTGTTGAGATGGAGTGTTGATATTCAACAAGAATATTCTGCACCCACACTAGTGCATTAAGCACCTACACTAGGATGGGGCCCACAGGGCTATTTTTGGGTGCATGTCTATTTTTATTATCCCTTAATTTAGATGGACATTAAATTGTAATATATTCTCAATGTGGACTTGAAATAGTTAACTGAAGTGGAAAAATCAGTTAACTAGTGAATTTCGATTTAGAGGTTGGTTGGTGGGACATGCAAAGTAATTCTAGTTATAACAGAGTTTGAAGTGCAGTGGTGCATGAGTTTGTGCAAGTTGTAAATCCGTGTAGCTCAGTTAACTGAGTTAAACTTAGTTGTGCTAGTTGTAACTTGAAGATACACTAGTGACAGATCTAGTGAATTATGTTGAAAATGCAGCAAGATGATGGAGCTTAGTGAAATGAAGTCGCCTTCACTAAGTGGGCCCACAGGAAAATTTTGGCGCAAAGTCTATTTTTAGACATAGTCTATTTTTAGACATATAGGTCGAAGTCTATTTTTAGACTGCCTATCCTAAAAATAGGGAAGTCAAATATTATTTACCCTTAATAATATTTGGACTCTAAACTTCAGTTTACTCTCTTGGAGCACTTCAGTTCGAGCCTTGGAAGTAGCTCATGCATCTGACAGAGGAATTAAGCTATTCCTAGGGGTTTGGTGAGCTCATGCATGGTTGACTTCAGTTAGGACTTCAGTGGCAGAATTTTGGTGGAGTTGATGAGACAGTTGGTGGAGTTGTGTTCGGTTTAACTTAGTTGAACTAGTTGAGATTAGTTTAACTAGCTAATCAAATAGTAATGAGTGGAGTGAATTAAATATTATTTAATTCACTAATTATTAACTCATTATTCAACTCAAGAACACATCAGTTCACTACAGTGCATGGAAAGTTCAGTGGAGACTAGTGAAAGAGGTAGATGAAAGGGTTGAGATAGCTATCAGTTGTGACATCAGTTGTGCATGAGATTTGCACCACACTTGGAGGAATTGCCCATGATGATTGCGCTGTCAAGACAAGGAGATTCGAACCTTGGATCTCTCATTAGACCAGCCTTGATTGCGCAATAGAGGCAGGCAATTAGTGGATGTGTTTTGAACCTGTGACTTGTTCAAAACCAAGCTAGTTTGTGTGTAACTTCATGAGATAGTACCGAGTACTTGTGAGGAGTATTGTACTGAGTTTGTTACATGTTTTCTCCATTATAATATACACAATAGCTGCGGGGTTTTCAGCTATAAGCTTTCCCCATACATACTGTGTTAATGTGTGTGATGAATTGATGTGCTATCGCTTGTTTTATTTCCGCATGTGTGATGATCTGAGTGGAAGAGATTATGTGTTGCATATAAATTCGAATTGATATGTGATCAGGATAATCTCAGTGGATAATTATTCATTATTCAGCAAATTTCTACAAATTAAATATTAATTAATTCATGATTAGTGATCTCACATGCAACTGAAGATTTACTATTATTAGCTGCATGCATGTCAGATCCAATGGAGACCCAGTTGATTTCTAGGTGAAAGGGAAGTTGACTATCAGTTGTGACATTATCTGATTGCAAAATGCAAGTAAACACACATTGGATGTGCCTATGATATTTGCACAGTCAAGGCAGGCAAGATTGCATCAATTCAGGGATTGCACAGTGAAGGCAGGTTGTCTAGAGGTAGTAATTGGCTAGGGGATTTGCCAATTTTTGTATGACAGTGTGAGACAATTACTTGATGTACTGAGGGCTCTTGTGAGAATTTTTTTGTATGTAATTGTTTCATGATCCATGATATAATATACAATATAAGATAGTGGGGTTTTTAGCTCTAAGCTTTCCCGGGGAAATTATCTGTGTCGTGTGTAACTGATCTTTCTTCATGTTCATCTGATTAACGATTGTGCTTTTAATTTTGCAAAAGATTTGTAGAAGCGATTCAGTAACTTTAGCACATTGTTAGATCGGGTGAATCCAAGATATACATGCTTGTTGTATAATTTCTATAGATCTTTAGATTTGGGATAAAATTAAGCCACTTTTTGAGAATCTTGTCACTCCTATTTAATTTTTGAGGTTGTGGATTTCACTATATTTAGGGAATCCTGGAGGAAGATTGAAAATTTCCAAAAGCATTTGATAACCTACAACATCAAAATTAAAGGAAATACGCTTTACCTATCCTCTTGATTGAAGCAAGTTTTCCCCCCATTGAAATCACGCCTATGACTATGTATCTTATGTATAAGAATATGTTATACAACATGGATACAAAGAGGTTTCCTAAATTTGCTTCTAAGTCCTGCCAAAACCCCCACATTCTACTCAAGTCAAGGTGGCATAAATAATGATGCCCAATCTTGGCTAGACCATTGGGGAATAAAGGAGGAGATCATATTGTAAAGTTTAAATAATATGAAAAAAATTATTCCTTCCAAAATTAAGGAGACTTTTTGGGGGAATAAAGAGTTGGAGGGAAAAAAAGTCCTATGATATTATAGGAGGTGTTCAACCCTAATCTCAAAAAACAAAATGGTCTCTTTGTCTTTACTGTAGTTAAGAAGAAAACAAACATTGCCACGATTGAACTAATTCTCTAGAGCTTCATAGTGAAATATGAAGTTAGTTAGTTTTCAAAACATCACATGATGAAAAGTTTACCACATCGGCGATTCTAGGAGGTTTGAATATAAAAAACACTTTCTAATTTTCTAAATATTTGTCACACTATGAGCATTCTTGACTTTTAACTCAATAAAACTATGGTGATTTGGGAGCAGTTCTCTCACTTCTTTTTTATCATAAAAATAAAATGTTAAGAAATTGTAATTAATCTCTTATCTTTCTAAAGTCCAATAAACTATATAACTTATAATAATCATTAATCATTACCATTATCATCATCATTATCAATATTGACATTATTTAGATGTGTTATTAACGAATTGACATATTTTTAGCAAATGATGAAATACTTTATTGAAAAGTGTTAAATAAATTGTTTTTTTATAATATCATTTTGCCCAAATTTTTAAAAATCTTTATCCAAAAAAGCATTTCAATCCATTAATTAAAATCCAAATAAAACTCAACAGTAATAACAGAAGTACTTGAATAATTAATTTATTTTTTCCTAAGAATTACTGACCTCCCCACTTAACCGTGAGACCACATCTCACTGCACTTTACTGAAATCCAACAGCTAAATGACACCACTGGAGTGGAATGAAGCTAATGACAGTGTGAGAGATAATTTTATCTCTTTGACTGTGGTGTGCAGTACTTGCTTGCTCTACCGTGGTGCCATGTGGAGAGAAGCTGTGCCGAGAGCATGACTGTTTATATTCGAGGGGTGGCGTGCACTGCTCGCTTGCTCTTCTGTGGTGCCATGTGGAGGGTAGATGCCATGTCCAGAATAATTTTACAAGTACTGACAGTGAATGTAGAGCGTGACTGTTTATATATTCAGCAGGTGGCTTGCACTGCAATGGTGTCGTGTCGAATTAAACGATAAAATTTTCAGGTACGATAAATTCTGCGAGTGAGTGGTTCACTTTCGCTCAGAGTTTTCCTTTATGTGATCATTTTTCTTGTGGTATGTAAAATTATTGAATTGAATTTACTAACGAGATTAAAATTGTTTTATTAAGCATTAGCGTAGGATTTACTAATGAGATATTAAAATTGTTCTATTAGTCAGGGACTTTTAGTAATCAGTTTATTTATTGATGTTAACATTAATTTATGAGAACATTTTATTTAATATTTTGAAAATCAATCAGTTTATTTATTGATGTTAACATTAATTTATGAGAAAATTCTATTTAATATTTGGAAAAGTATATAGTTATGATTATGTTTTAGCCAATGTAAAATTTGATGGTTTTGGTTTTTCTTTTTAAGTATTTTTTTAATATTTTTTTTTTGGTTGGTCAAAGTTTAGATTATATTATTATATTAGCAATAAAATTTACAGTAAGAACTAGTATAACTGTATTACTTTCAGGCAATCGAGAAGGCATGCAGTGCCTAGAAGGACTTGGGTGCTTGCCAAGGCATTCAGTGCTCTTACAAAACAAACATAACAGAATTTTCATCATGGGGGACGGTGCAGGGGACCTACTGAAGGAGCCACGAAGAGACGACCCTGATTGTTCATATGGTAGTTGATATAGTCCACTTGGGCCTCTAGAGCTCGGAGGTGGTCGTGGGAGCACCTCAAAAGACGACAAAGACTCTCCAGAGCTTCGAGGGTCTCATTCTGCAAGTTTTGAACAAAGTTAATGTAGGCCACCAATTCATTATGATCACAATGCCTTTGTTCACACAAGGTGTCCAGGTTGAGTTGGATTTGCTGGAGCTGGGCGGAAATTGCTTCAAGGGTGGCCAGAGCCTCAACCTGGCCTGGTGACTGAGCCGGAGAAACTGCCATGGCCGCCACCAAGTGTTGAATCTTAGTAGATTCTAAGTGTGAGCTTGAGTCCCCAGGTAGCTGGTGATTTTCCATGCCGCGTCCAAGACCTCCACGTCAGCAAACTCTAATCTGATTTCCAACAAACTCTCCAATAAAATGAAGAGTTTAGAAACCCTTTTTTCCTAAAGAAAATGGGTGTTTAAAAACACATAAATCAAAATGTGTTATTGGGAAAAAATTATTAATTGTTGTTGTGAGAGTGAGTTCAAATATTTATTATCATATTAAATCAATAAATTGTTTGAAGTAATCTATATAGTGCCCTCAAAAAAAGATTATAACTATAAAAATTAACTTAGATTCATTGAACTTCAGATTTATCATGCGCCAAGAAGGATCAAATTTATCGAGGTGCAAACCTTCTTTTTGGAGTGTATAATTTGAGAAAGGTTTTCACCTCGAGGGATTTGATCCCTCTCGGCGAATGATAGATTTGGAGTTAGATGGATCTAGGCTAGTTCTGGTTGAGGAAAAAAATGACACATTTTTAGATTATCATCATTATGTATATGTTTGAGAGCAACTTCATACTTTGAAATTTACATTATGTTTTCTTTGCTTGACATGACCATATCATTCTTTTGTTTAATTTAGTCTATGTTGCTTGCCTTGAATTTTTCTACGCCTGTGTTTGGATGCCTTGAGTGGTTTGTGTGTATATGTGTTTGGATTTTGATGATAATGTTTGTGAATGTTATATTTGTTTTGTTTTATTTCTACATGTGTATGTAATTTTATGTTAGTAATTAGTTGGTGATGAAAAAGTGAGACAATATTGTCAATAGTTTGCAGGAGGATTGATATTGAACATCTATTTAATTTCATTTTAGGTATTACAATTTTTTACAACTAATTAATTCTTAATAGTGTCCTTCCATATATTACTAAATATATCTTAAAGAGTAGTTTTGATAATTTACCATATCAAGATTACTCTTGAAATTCTATGTATCACAACTTTTGACAACTAATTAATTCTTAATAGTGTCCCTCTAACTCCATAGTGTCGCAACTTTTGACATATTAGTAGTGACATGATTAGTTTTGTTATCTTTTCATATCACTTATATGAAAAGGGAAGATGAAATGATAAATTCGAGCTATTGTAGTAAACATCATACCTTGTCTCTCTTGCTCTCCAATATTAATAGTTTGAATCACTATAACACAAAAATCAATGCACATTGTCAATAATTTGTTTGTGCTTACACTAAAATAAATGCACATTGTTAATTCAATCACTTTAAAATTAATGTACCTTCATACATCCAGTTACATGAAATTGGAAATCATCTACACTGAAATCAATGCATCTAATGGAAGAAATCAAATAGGATTAGAAAACAACATCTACACTGAAATCAATGAATCTAATTCAAACAATCAAGTAGGATTAGAAATCAACATCTACACTAAAATTAATGCATCTAGTGTAAGCGATCAAATATAATTAGAAATCAACATCTACAATAAAATCAATGCATCTAGTGCAAGCAATCAAATAGGATTAGAAATCAACATCTACACTAAAATCAATGCATCTAATGCAAGCAATCAAATATAATTAGAAATCAACCATTAGGGGAATATTGAGGTCTAAAATGGGCCTCCTAAGAAAAATGTACAACCAAAATAAAGTTTATAAGAGCCAATAGGATTCAAGGTGATGATGGCAACTATGGGGGATGATTCACCATTTTTTTAATTAGAAGGGTAAAAAGATTAAAAAATAATAAAATAATAAAACTATTTTTTCAACTCATATTTTCAACTTATCTACCAAAGTGTTTACTCAAATTTCAAGTGGGAGTACTCGTTGGATGCAAAATTTAATTCCTCATCCAAGGAGTACCCATGTTGCATACATTTGATGGACCCTTCTACATGAAAAACGAGAAATACATAAAAAAACGTGATTGCAATCACATTTTTGATGTATTTCTCCTTTTTCGTATAGCAAGATCCATTGAAAGTATGCAACATGGGTACTCTTTGAATGAGGAATTAAATTTTTCATCCAATGAGTACTCCCGCTCGAAATTTGAGTAAAAAATTTGGAAAATAAGTTGAAAAAGTAGTTTTTCCTTTTTTCTCTCTAAAATTTGATGATGCAATCAAATCTTATTTTATTATTTCCACTATTATTTTATAATTTCCTTAGGAGGCCCATTTTAGACCTCAAAATTCCCATAATTGTCTACACTTAAATCAATGCATCTAGCGCAATCAATAAAATAACATTAGAAATCACCATCTACATTGAAATCAATGCATCCACTGCAAAAAATATTATTCCCTCTCTCCCCCCTCCATATATATATATATATATATATATATATATATATATCTCCCTCCCTCCCCCCCGTCTCTCTATATCTCTCGTCTTCCCTATCTTAACCTGATATCTATGTCTCTATCTCCCTTTGTCTCTCCTTTGTCTCTCTCTATATCATACCCAAAACATACGCATTTTCTCCCTATATATCTATCTCTCCTTCCCTCTTCCTCTCCCTTTCTCTCTCTCTTCCCCTTCTCTCCCTCTCTCACCCCATTCTATCTCTCTTCCATCCTGCTCTCCTTTATCCCTCTCTCTCAATCTCCCTTATCACTCCCTTTCTCCCTCTCCACCTTTCTTTCTTGATGTTTTTCTTCTTACCTTCCTCTCTCTCCCTCCAACTCCATCTATCTCTCTCCTTCCCACTCTCCTTGTAGTTTTTAACCTTGTAAATTAATTACCGGAAAACGAATTCTTCAAACAAACAAAAAAAACAATGGCGAGGACATAAAACAAATATACACAAATATTTTCCCCTAGATCCCAAAACTAGAGCTACCAGATAAATTTTTCATTATATTCCTTTCAATGTTACAATACATATATACACATGTCGAAGCATTCCTAAACCTCATTCTATAACTCTGTATTAGAGTATAACCATATTTCCCTTGGCTGGACCTACAAAATACCATGTGTAGAAAACCATCATGCCCAAAACCATGTGCAAAAGCCATGCATAAAACCATGGGTAGGTCCGCCCAACTATTATTGGGTCTTCAACACTCATTGTTTCTTTACACCAAGAAAACTTCTCAGTGATCACCGACTTCATCAATGCATCTACAACATTCTTCAAAGTGTCCACCTTTACCAACGACACCTTTTTTTCCTCAACCATATCCCTCACAAAGTGATACTGAACATCAATGTTCTTTTTCTTTGAATGATAATCATCGTTCTTTGCCAAGAAAATTGTACTTTGGCTATCACAATCTATCCTTATATCATGTTGTACCAGCCCCATACTTGAACATAATCACTGCAACCAAACTGCTTCCTTGCTTGCATGAGTAGTTTCCATGTGTTCATCCTATGTAGTTGAAAGAGCCACTACAAACTCTCTCTTGCTAATCTAGCTGATTGCTCCTCTAAATAGGTTAAACACATACCCACTTGTATATCTTTTATGATCTAGATCTCTAGCCTAGCCTGCATCAAAAAATCCATGGACGTCCGAAATTTTTTCCAATCCTGGTGTTCCTTGGTAGCACATACCATAATCACTGGTGCTAAGAAAATACCTAAAAACCTACTTCACTTTTGTCCAATGCTCCTTCCTTGGTTTTGACATAAAATTCCTCAACATTCCCACTGCATGTGCAATTTATGGTTTAGTATAGGCCATTGCATACATCAGGCTACCAACTGCACTCACATATGGAACACGATACATGTACTCGTCCTCTTCTTGTGTCTTGGGACACTACTCAGCATATAAATTTACACCTGCATGTATATGAGCCTTCACCGGTTTACTATCCTGCATATTAAACTTCTGCAATATTGTCTCAACATACTTCCTCTCGTTTAACCAAAGCTTCCTCTTTTATGGACCTCATTTAATTTCCATGCATAAAATATAGTTTATAGCACCAATATCCTTCATGTAAAATTTGGAGGAAAATTGGTTATTCAAATCCTAGATAATTTCTTTTTCATTTCCAATCAAAAACATATCATCCACATACAAGAAAAAACAAATAACACGATCACCAATTAATTTAAAATACACACAGTGACTCACTTTTCTTCTTTTGAAGCCAAGTCCCCATATATATGTTTCAAATTTATGATAGCACATCCTTGGTGAATGTTTTAACCCATACAAATACTTTTAACATAGTTACCAATCAAACAAGAACTATTACCTCAAAACGGGATCTTTAGCCCAAAAAGACTCAAAAAAACATGAAAAAACGCCCAAAAAACAAAAAGTGTTTATTCCATAATGCATTTGTTTTTTTCTCAAGGTCAAATTTCAACATTTTTTTCAAATTATGTTAAAAACGAAATTTTTTCTTGAAAAAAGGATTGAAAAAACACCCTCAAAACAAAATGAGTTGATGTTGGAATAACAAAAAAAAACATTGTGTCACAATTTTGACACATTGTAACAATGAAATTAAATACAACCTATTAGGACAATGAAAAATCATAAAATTCTAAAAGATTTGATACATGATGTTAAAGATTAAAAAATCATGTCTGAAGGCCTTATCATTTCCAAAAATTTTCATCCATCTTGTTAAAGATAAAATATCTTGACTCCAAACAACCCTAAAATTGTAATTGTTTTCAAACATAACATTAAATATAAAATTGTGTAGCGCATAAAAACCTTAATGACAAGTTGTAAATATCAAGTTTTAAAATCTTAAGTTTTCAACATACTTGAACCATGAAATTATGGAGAAATTATACGACTTAAATTTTTTTTAAAAATGAACAAGTAAATGAAATATTTATTATTCCAAGAGTAATTTTTATTTTAAAGAATAAAAATATATCTCTTTTCAAATCTTAGCCTAAGACAAATTTAAATCTAATTGCAATCAACACCTAAAAATCAACCATCAAAACAAAGTGTCCACTTTCAATGAGGCATATAAATTTTAAAATTTTTAAAAGTATCTTATACCAAATGGTAACAATATATAATATCATGGCAATATCACTGCATAATCTACAAATTCAACATTAATTTCTATTTTATTTTTTACTTTTAATCAAGATATCAACATTGGTATATTGAATACAACATCAATTAATTTTGTAATTCATTGTTGCGCTGTGGATATTCTAAAGAGATGAATTCTTAATAATTAAAACATATAATCCAACAAACATAGAAATGCCTCATAAATTCATGAAAGTCATATGGAAGTCAAAATATTTATTTCAAGTTACCATGAAAACATCAATTACATAAAAATGTCTTAGACAGTTATTCAAAATCAACCATACGTTCTGGCACACCATCAGAACCTAAATCTTCAGATGAATGACTCGATGCAAATGAAGATGGTCCATATTCTTCTCTTTCATCAACTAGTGCTCCATTTGAGTCAAAATGCATGCCCACCATTTTAGAGTTCAAAAGTATTGTAGATCTACGACTACATTCATCATAGTCCCATCTTAGCAGTATTTGTTCTGGTAGCAATTTCTTCAAAATATTTATGGTCTTCGACCAAAGAGTTCCTCTCTTTGTCAAATTGAATTCATATACAAGTATGTCAATATCCTCTAATTTTAAGACATATGTGCAGTGACGATTTATATTTGTGCCATTTCTTTTTCTCTTTCTGCCATTTTTTTTTTCAACTACCATCTCTGGCTTGTACACACCATTGAAAGGGTGGGTACTTGTGGCATACCAATGTACATCAACAGCTGTAATATATTCATTTTCATTAATGACATTTATAAACTTGAAAATCCATAATGGATAGCCAAGTGGATCTTCATCTACTAACACTTATATCATGCAACCCTCCTTAAAATCCTGCACAGAACCCTGTAAAGGTCTTCCATGGCTTCACGTTGTGCACATGATCTTCTAGAACCAATATAGATTTCTCTTTCCTCTACCTATGGATAATTAATAATAGCTTGAGATTGTTGTTATTCAACAATGTGTGTTTCCTCATGTTCATTTGGCATATTTTGTGGCCAAAAAAATGGACTCTTCAAAAGCGTATCCTCATTTATTGATCTTGAAATAATATCACTTTGATTATTGAAAAATAATCCCACCAAATTGAATCAACAACATCAAAGTACTCATATGTATCTCTAATACATCTTTTAATTTCCTCCATACATTCAGAATAATTTATGTCTCCCTTATGCCTTCATGCATTATGGAGTTCAACAACTGACTATAATAACAATATCTTTGATGAAAATATTGGACGCTCTGGAATGAACTTAAAAAATGCTAAACCTAATGATGGCCCCCATTATGCAACAGTTGAATACTTCTTGCCCCATATAAGTGTTATCCCATCAATTTTTTTTATACGAAATTGATGCTGGAAGCTAATGTCGTTAAGTTGTTCAATGCATTTCTCCACACCATGCGATCCAAAAATAAACCTTCGCATGTCGATAGTTTCTTCCAACACATGAAAAATAGGCTTTGGAATGTAGGATTTCTTAATACATTCGGTTAATGATGGCAGTCTCCCAACACCTTTCCTCCTTAATGTTACTGGAAAATGACTGAATATTTGATCAATATGATCATGAGTATGCCCAATCAGAAGGAAACCAACCTTTATCTTTTTAAAAATTCCCAATTCAATGAGCATGTTTAGATACCCAAAAATAACTTGATTTTTTTTTCATGGCTTGTGTTGCCTAATTGTACATACATAACTTCAGGAAGAATACCAAACCAATGAGTTACCACATCATGGATTATAGTTATGGTCAGATTTTCATCATTATGAATATTTGGAGCTGTGAAGAAAACCCTTGGAAACATCTTCTCATTAAAGGCCATACAACCAACCAAGTGAAACTGAATGAAATTTTCCTCCTATAATTTTTTTGGCGTACAGAAAAAATGTGGCAGAAATGTTTTCTTTTGGTCCATACCATCAATTATCAAACCCAAATATTTATTTCGATTATCATAACACTTCTTTCGATGTTTATACAACTTTTTACTTTCACTTGTTTGCTGATTGCGATGCTCTTGAAGTTATTTGACAACTTAATATGTACATAAAATAAAAGAAACATATGAATAAATATATTTTCATAGTTGATAACAATCCAATTTTAAAAAAATAATGTTTTGAATGCATACCTCTTTTTGCCCCTTGACATTTATCTCTTTTTGCTTTAAGAGAAGCACATGTGTTGCAAACCCCCATCCTTGTCTTGTTAGGAATATGAACATTGTTGAATTCGTTCTTCCATACCATTGTAAAATATGAATATGTAATAAAATTACCAACTCCTTCGGCAGCTTCTACATAATATTTGTATAAGTTGAAGATTTCTCGTCTCATGAAATTATCTGGAATATGTATTGTGTATTTATTTGGCATACATTTTCCATGCTTTGAAAAGAAGTCTTCCATCCATGACATAACAGTATTTAATAATGGCCCAACCTCCCATTTATAACTTACTTCTGAATAATATGTGGGATCCTTTTCCAGTTTTTCTTGGATTCTTGAAAAACAACAATTACCAATTCAATACAACATTTTGAAAGCCTTTCTGTAGAGAAATACATTCCAAATATGATAATCATAACATGCTATTGTAGATTGCATGCAACCCACTAAATATGAATTTTGCATGCTTTTATTCATTAACAAATATATTTTCCTTTTCTCCAAAGAAAAGTTGAAATCCATATGTTTCACTCAATCCCTTCGAAAACATTCACTTGAAATCAAATGAAGGACATAACTTATTTTTGTGAAATATGTTGTCCTGACCTTGTATAACTGGAATGTTTTGGATTGATATGAAAATGTCTACTCCTACTCCTAGTTACAATATTTTCTTGCAACGGCTTCATCATTCCATTATCCTTTGTAGAAGCAGTTTCATCACCATTAGGAGGAGTATTATCCCTACTATCATCATTCTCAACATAGTTAAGAAACTCATCAGCATCATTGCCTGGAAAATATACATTACCATCCTCACTTGAAGAAAACATTTCACAAGAATCACCTACACTTTTGTAACCCTGGCTCAGATGAAACTATTCACCATCTTGATCCATGCTTTCAAATTCTTCCCTTGGAGGATTCAATTCTTCATCACCATGAGTGTCTTTGAAACGGTCACTTAGAGAAAATGCATTTTTCAGATATGTGCCTCTAAAATTATCATTTGCAAGAAACTCTTCATCCTCCCCTTCCTCAGTGGTGCTCTCATAATCCTTCGGATTAGGCCTAAGTGGAAGCTTTGAATCTGTATTCACTAGAATTTCTTCATCCCACCCCTCCCCTACCTCAGTGGTGCTCTCATAGTCCTTAGGATTAGGAATAAGTGGATGCCTTGAATCCATATTTATTGGAAATTCTTCATCCCCCCCTTCATCAGTCGTGCTCTTATAATCTTTGGGATTAGGATGAAGTGAAAATTTTAACTCTAGAAATTCATCCCCCTATTCATCAATGGTGCTCGCATAATCCTTAGGATTAGGATGAAGTGGATATTTTGACGTTGTAAATTCTTCATTCCCCTCTTCATCAGTGGTGCTAGTATAATCCTTAGGATTAGGATGAAGTGGATATTTTCACTCTGGAAATTTTTCATTCCCCTCTTCATTAGTGGTGCTCGCATAATCCTTAGGATTAGGAGGAAGTGGATATTTTGACTCTAGAAAATTTTCATTCCCCTCTTCATCAATGGTGTTGGCATAATCCTTAGGATTAGGACGAAGTGGATATTTTGACTCTGGAATTTTTTCATTCCCCTCTTCATCAGTGGTTCTGGCATAATCCTTAGGATTAGGACAAAATTGATATTTTGACTCTAGAATTTTTACATTCCCCTCTTCATTAGTAGTGCTCGCATAATCCTTAGGATTAGGATGAAGTGGATATTTTGACTCTGTAAATTCTTCAGTCCCCTCTTCATCAGTGGTGTTAGCATAATCTTTGGGATTAGGACGAAGTGGATATTTTGACTCTGTAAATTCTTCATTCCCCTCTTCATTAGTGGTGCTCGCATAATCCTTAGGATTAGGACGAAGCAAATATTCTTCATCCCCTCCTTCATCAGTGGTGCCCTCATAATCCTTAGGATTAGGACGAAGTGAAAATTTTGACTCTAGAAATTCGTCAACATGCCCTTCATCGCTGGCGCTTTCATAATCCTTAGGATTAATAGTAAGTGGAATAACTGAATCAATTTACAAAAAAAATTTGTTGTTGTGCCTCATCAATTATATTCTCATCATCCTTGGTATTACGACCAAGTCAAATTTTGACCCTCTATTCATGGTGAACGAACTCCTGTTATATTCATCAATATGAATAGAGTTGTTGCGTGACGAAGATGCTGATGTTGTAGAAAGAAAATTTTCACTATCGAAAGAACCCATGGCTTTCAACAAGAAGATTTTGAATTATACAAATGCACTCTCTCCCAATTGCAATATATAGCTTAAAGACCAAACATTTCCCTCTAAAATTCCCTACCAAAAATTATCGCTAAAATTTTTCTCTCCAAAATTTCCCCCTGTTATCACCAAATTGAATCTGATTGGCTGCTCATCAAACAACTCAGTGTAACTATTTCAAACCACTTCTAACTAAAGATTAGCCTCTTTAGTTTGAGAGGGCTCTCTCAATGGGGGTTTATGATTTTGAATAATGATAATACTAGATGGCTAACTCTATGGAATTGTAACTTGTTTTGTATGATTGCAGGTTGAAAAATGAAGGCATGCTACCATTGGGCTTATGGAGTCAAAAATAAGTAGTCTCCATGACAGTATTTCTTCACATGGAAGCTGAGGCAGATAGAGGTTTTAGACAAAGGAAAATCACACACACAACATAAGAAAACATAGTCATTTCATCACTAAAGGAAGTTAGAGCATAATTTTATGAATTATGAGTAATTAGGAATGAAATCTACTGAAATTGATAAACATAAATATATAGATTAATAAGATATCAAAAAACCTCATGAGAATCTCAGGTCTATAAAGAAGAAAGTCACTTTGTATTACTGATAAGAGTCAAAAGCATACGTGCAACAATTTGGTGCAAATGTTCTCCAACCCCTTACTACTTCGATGTTTTGTCTTTAAATAGACAATATTTACAACACAAATGATCTCCCTGGTGGATAGATCCTCGAATTCTCCTATGACACCTTTCATAACTGAAATACATAACTTTCAACAGAAAATTGATAGCTAACTTTTAAAGAAACCATCTCCTAATAGGACTCTAACTCCTATTTATTACATTTCTCTTATCTTATCTGTGAAACAGTTACATTGTGATTGCAAAATAAATATCACATGCTTGAAGGACACAAGACCAAATTCACCTCCAATTTACATATTTAAAACATCCCTAGATTTTTGGAGCATAACCCTCTTTTTTACGAATAGATGACCCTTATCTTCAACGCCATTTTGATTGGTAACCTGCCTAAATGGCACTCCCTTTGAATCATAAATATATGCTTATAAAATACATTGACATGATGGAGACCTCTTGCTTGGAAAAAACTGCTTTTAGGCTACTCAAAACCTTCAACAATTGCTCGCTACGAAAACATGACAGTTTCGTAGCGAGTTTTGGTAGCGTGGAAAAAGTGGTTTTTGCATCCATTTACTTCACTCCTTTTCTATTCCATAATGTTCATAAAGTCATGACACCTTACCACCATGAATCACCCTCCTTGAAACATGCAAAAACTGATTTTAAAAGAAAAAAGACACCTACAGGTTTTTCCATAGCATATTTATGGCTTTAAGCTTGAGGTATGCTACGAAAATATGTAAAAAACTAGAAATTTCCCCTTTCAAACCGTCTTCAAAAAATGACCTCCAGCTGCAAAATCTTGATTATCTGTATGTTATGAACCTTCTAAGGCACATTCAATCTCAACTTACTACTCCTGTGGTGTTTCCTCTTCATTTATAATCAGTTGAGCTATAGGCTCTTCTACCACTCTCATCTTTAAACCTTTCTTTTCTAATTCTTCATGAATGAGCTCCAATTTCTCTTCAAGGTATTACACTTTGTCTTTTAATGCCATGTTATTGGATTGCAAGTGCAGGTTTATATTTTTGATGTGCTTGACTTCTCCTCTAAGTGGCTAAGTCCACTTTATCAATTTTTCTAAATTTTCCAAGGTCTTTGAGACACTTGTGATTTGATCCTCCTAGATTTTCCTCATTTGTCCAAAATGAACCTTCTCAACTCTATGCTTATTTACCTCTTTCTTCAAGACTGATATCTCCCTGCCTTCCTCTTTCAACTGCTCCTTAAGGGTTTCAAATTCTGATTTTTTAGTGATTTTCTCTTTACCCTTCTTTTGTTTGATAACCTGCTCTTCTTTTACATGTGAAGAGAGATCTATGATGCTTGGTGGCTGAGCAGTTTCACTGACCTTCTGAGTCTCTTTGCTGTTTTCCATGAACTTTCTTGCATGTCTGGTCATTGGCTTTCTAGCTTGAAACATGAAACCAACATCATCACCTGCAAACTCTAACTTTTTAGCTGCCTTTCCTTTCTTTAGCTTTCTACCCCCATCTTCAAAGTATTCATCTTGGACAGTGGGAGTTTCTTCAATATCAATTACATGCAAGATTTCCTCTAAGTTACCCTTAACCACTGTTTGGCTCCTAGTAACTCTCTTTCTGCCATGTTTGCTAACTATTGGCTTCTGTTTTGCAGGTGTTGTTTTAGGTGTTTGAATCTTCTGCAAAGGCTCTGCCTCCATGCTCAGTGGTTCTAGGGGGGATGATCTATTCCCTTATTCAATTTCCTCTGCCAGTATTGGTGATGAAATATTTCTAGGTTTGGAAACTCTTTGAGGACTGACAACATCAACTTCAAAACCACTCATGAACAAAAAATATGTACAATCTCTGTCTAGTCTCTTCATCTCCTCTAACACCAACAAATTAATCAAACCATGGTGAAAAAGAGAAGTTTCATTTCCTTCTTTTTTTTTAAACTTGGACCTTATTTGACATTTTACCTAGACTTCTGTATAAATAAAAGGGCAAGTCAAGCGACCTCTTACCCACAAAATGCAGAAGAAGCCTTAGGTGATAGGAGTAGATCATGTGAAATATTCCTTCGCAAGTGAAATACCTATGAATGATCAAAAAAAAAATTGAAAATTTGTCCTTCATGAAACTCCTAGGGATGACATTTGTAAGATCAATTTCATTATGCTCTGGTTTGATGAACTCTTTGCAATCTTGCATGGTGAACTTGATGCCTTTAAACCATTGTTCCCCTCCTCTAGGGATTCCTATTGCTGCTAAAATGTTGTAATGTTGTCTGGTGTTACTGTGAGGTTTAACATTCCCACCCTTGAAGCTATTCCAGTGAAGCTGTTAACAAACTCCTTGGAAACCTGTAGGTGACAACCTTGCAATATTTGACAGAATTGCAAGCAACCTGTTCTTCTAAATACATCCAAGGAAATTGGGTCTTCATTTAACAAATTCATGTCCATGGGCTCATGCCTGTGGCAGTGACCACCTTTGTTAGTTTTCTTCCTTGCAACCATGGTGACTTTATATCTTCTCAACCTCGCTTTCTTCATGACACCTTCAACCTTTGAATCTATGAGCAACCTGCTTGGCGCGATGAAGCTGCTCTCCAGAAATCCAAGAGCATGCAAAGATAAAGTGGAGTATGACAAAAATACTAATTGGGTAACATTTTATGGTTTTAAATGACAACTCATGCCTTAATCATGACACATGCATGCTAAAAAGGGTAATGATGACCTCAGAGTTGGCTTTGTACGTTTGAATTAACCCTAACAGACTCGAATGACATCCACCCTAACTCCTCTAATAATTAACTGACACCTTGCATGGATTTTGACAAGACAGACAAGAAAACATTTTTTATTAGCATAGCTAGTTCATTCTTTGACAGTTTTGCTACGAAACTATTAGGTAGTTTTGTAGTGAAAACTGTTATTTCACAGTGTAAAACGCTACGAAAACAGGTAAAATTGGCTTAAGTGTCCTTTTTAGATTTAAACACTTGGGAAATGGAAACTGACAGCAAATGATGACTGCTGGGACATGACATGACCTGATTGGAGGTGGATTGAGATAAAATGGAGGTGGTCTTGAACCTTAGGATAGGTTAAATATGAAAAAATGAAATTTTCCTATACCAATTTGAGACATTTGATAAATGAATTGTATGACCATGTCAAGTAATGTTTCACAAAATTATAAGTGATAACAACCCCCAAAAAATTTCGCTAAAAAATTTCCCTCCAAAATTTTCGTTTCAAATATTTCGTACAAAATATTTGTCTAAAATGTATTTAAAATCATTTTAATAAACTATTGGTCTTGAAATATTTCACCGTACTTTCTATTCAAAATATCCACAAAATATTCCTTTCATGCATACCTTCCAAACTAAAATAATTTTCTTATTTGAATGATTTAACATTGACTACATGTAAATATTAACTATAATATTAATTATAATAACTACATGAAAATATTAACTATTTTAACTAAAATATTAACCATAATTAACTACATGTAAATATTTTAAATTTTAAATTTTAATCCCACATTATATTTGTCTAAAATATATTTCAAAATATTTTAATAAACTGTTGGTCTTGAAATATTTCACCGTACTTTCTATTCAAAATATCCACAAAATATTTCTTTCATGCATGCCTTCCAAACAAAAATAATTTTCTTATTTGAATAATTTAACATTGACTACATGTAAATATTAACTATAATATTAACTATAATATTAACTATAATAACTACATGAAAATATTAACTATTTTAACTATAATATTAACTATAGTTAACTATATATAAGTATTTTAAATTTTAAATTTTAATCCCACATTCGCTAAACGGTAAACAAATCACACAATATTCTCTATATAATAAGAATCATTATTTCTATTAATCACATCACATCAAGTCTTCTAGGTTTTGTCGGAGCAATTTTTTGGAGGTGTTGCGTTGGTATTGGTAATTTTGTGGAGGCATTGCATTCGCACTGGAGGCATTATGTTGGAATTGGTAATTTTGTGGAGGTGTTGCGTTCTCATTGGTTACATGAGTTTTTTTCTTTTCAAAGGTTATTTTTCCTTCTATTTTGTCCATTTAATGACGAATTTGGAGAAAATATGTTTTTTTTTAAATGGTTTTTATGTTCCAAAACTATTTTTTATGGTTTTTAGGTTCGAAAACCCTAATTTTTTTATATTTCTTTGTGAAGAAAATGGAAAAAAAACTAAAATTTTTAGGGTTTTTAGGACAAAAATTTAGATTTTTTTCTTTTTTAGGGTTGTTGGGTTCCTCCATGAAAGAAAAAACAAAAAAACGACAATGCACATAAAAAAAAAATTATATATTTTTTTTTTTGGAATTGAACTCTACCCAACTGGGGACCGGAGGTTGATCGGGCAGCGTTGTGAAGGGCTACGCAGTCAAGGGCTGGAGGCCGGCTGAGCAGCCCTCCACGACACCGCCTAGCCGGCCTCCGGCCCTTGGTGGGCAAAAAAACACAATTTTTTATTTTATTTTTATTTTAAATATAAATATAAAATGTTTAAATATATAATATATATTATATAATGTTTTTTTTTAAAATATATAATATAAAATGTTTTAAAATTTAAAAAATTATATCATTTTTAATATATAATTTTAAAAAAATTATAATATATAATTATAATATTGTTTTAATATAAATTAAAATTTGAAAATTTATTTTATATTTATAATTATAAGCTATAATATAATTTTAAAATTATTTTATATTTATAATTTTTAAAATATTTTATATTTCAATATTTTAAAATAAAATTTTAAAATATAATATAAAATTTTAAGTTTGAAAATCTAAATTTTAAATTTTAAAATTTAATTAAGTTTATATTTAATAAAACAAAACAATTAAAATTAAAACAAAAAAATGAACAACAAACTTTTCTTTTTTTAACAAAAAAAAAAAAAAAAAAAAAAACTTAATTTTAACATTGGCTAAACATTATTATTATTTTTATTTTTAAATATAAAAAAATAAACCTAAATTTAAAATTAATTTTAATTTTAATTTTTATGTTTTTTTTAAATTGTTTTTATACAATTTTTTTATTTTTATTTTTATTTTTTAATGAAATGTATTAAAAAAATTATATGTATATATGATTTTTAATAATTTGTTTTTAAATAGAAAAATTAGATAGTTAATTTTATTTGTTTATTTTTAATTTATTTAGTTTTAAATTTTATTTTTTTAAAACATTATTTTTTGATAAATTTAAATTTATATTGACAAACTTTAAAAAAAAAATATTGATTAATTAAGTTATGTGTTTTCTCATTAACTAATATATATATTCCTTTTTATCAAGAAAATGGCATCAAAAAATATTTATGTGAATGTTTCTGCACCTAGGGTAGTAACTCCCAAACCTAAAGTTGCAGCTAGACGCACTATGGATATTGTTGAACGCAATAAGGACATTGTTGCACACACTATGCATATCGTTGAAGAATAAAAAATTGAAAGACATAATAAAAGTCAAGCAAGTGGCCCACCAGGTTCATTAAAGCTTATTTCTAAATGGAAGAACGCAGAGGAAATAAATAAAATTGATTGTTCATGGCATCTTCAAGACAATGAAACGAAGGTTCATATACATATCTATCTGATTTGTGGTATGATTTACTTACATGAATCATATAAAGTGATGAGTAGAGTACGAGGCATATGTATGGTGTCGAATACAAACATTATTTATGTTCTTGCAAGGATGGCTAAGAAACGTGACAAGGTTAGATATCGCCTATCAAATATCAAGTATGAAACAAATGAAATATCTACAAAGTTGTCTGCAGAAATCTCAAGCAACATTGAAAATAACATTGTAAGTATGCTTATTTATATTTATGCTATGCATTATTGTAAGGATCATTCAATTTTTTATAAATTATTAATCATTGACATGTTTTATTTTGTTTCATAGGATTTTTTTATAGATCTTTCAAACATGTTTGAAGGTATTTATTATATGGAGAAAAATATTATGATTGTGATCAACTCTTTCCCCACAAACAAAGAAGAGGAAAGGAGAATTAAGCAAAGATCAATAGCTCGTCAGATTGTAATAGTACAAAGAGGGGATCAACCAAGGGTCACTAAGGTGGGTCAATCTAGTAAACCTAAACATGTTTCTTTTGAATATGTGGAACATGAAACTCAAAATTATGATAGAATTAGTGAGGAGGAGATTAGAACTATTATGCAAAAGGAGAAAACAAATCAAACACCAAAAACAAAAGTAGCCAAAGATGTCTCTCTTTTAGCTGATGATGAAGAGCTCATTTATAAAAAAACTGTTATGTTAACCAATAAGAAGAAATCAAATGTTGGTCAACCTGTAAAAGTCATGAGCAGTAGTGAAGAATAAACTGAAAGCTCTAAAGAAAGCAGAGAAATCATAACAACAGGTGTTGAGTTAGAGGATGGCATTATTAAAACAAAACAAAATTCCATTCGATATGAGTTGAGGAAGAATAAATTAATTTATGGTGGCCAAACATTTGAGCTTAATGTTAGCCAATTTTATAGGCCAGATGAAGGACAATCTCAATATCAAATTAGAAAGGCCCATCACCTACATGTACATAGTCTGAAAACATTATTCAGGTTCAATCCATATGCACATGTGGTGGATTATGTGGTTCTTGTTGATTCATGTCAGGTTCCCAACAAACAGGCATTTGACAAGACAAAATGTTTTGATTATAAATATTATGTAATTGGAGAGTACCATTCGATAGAGGCTAAAAGGAAATTGATTGAGGAATATCCCAGTAACTATTTTTTTCAAACAGTAAAATACATCATGTAGGATGGTTTAACAGAAGCATAATCAAATTTATTATCATGGGATCATAATTCAGATGATGAGTACAAAATAAAAATGAATTTTATCCAAAGGGTCAGATTTATTCATAATGAATTCATAGAAAAATGTGGTGAGGATAAGGCACAAGTTAGTCTATATTTCGGAAGGAATGTTTAATGGAAACAGGTTATCAAATTGAGGAAAAAATCAAAGCAAAAGATGGAAAAATGCGTTCAAATATATTCAGAAGCATGGATAACATTTTTCAGTTTCCATTTAGAACTACAGAGATATGGGATTTGATTGATGAGATTTTTGAGTGGTGGGAGAATATTTCCATAAAAAATCAAAAGGTTGAAAAGAGTAAACCCATAATATGTACCAACAGTAAGACAGGTCCTGAAATGAAGAAACTTCTAGAAGATATGACTATCACACCTTGAAGAACAATGCAAGGAGTGAAGGATGAGAAACTAGTCAAATCAGTACTATCCCATGTGAAGTCGGGTGAATTATCAATGGATCAAATGTGTGCAGAATTTCAAAAGTAAGTTTCTTGAATTATTTCTTATTTTCCTTTCATTATAATTTTATTTTAAATAAAACATAATGTTGTTGGTAGAATTTGTTATACATGTCACTATATTAATTGTTTTAACTTTATTTATTCAGTCAAAAGTTTTTTATGAAAATACAAGAACATATGGTTAAAATGTTGAATGAAGAAATTTGGGATGATGTTTTTTGCCACTACCTAGAATCAAGTTCTACAGCAACACTTAAATATTTTTATATTTCATTCAATAAGGTATGTTGATTTATAAATTAATTTTATCCATATTTAAACTATTTTTATTTTATTATTTACATATATAAATTTTTACTTCGTTAAAGATGTCGTAGAATGATGGAAATGGAGTACCAGATACTTTCAAAAGCTTTTTTGAAAAAATTAAGTTGGAAAAGATGAGAAAGAAACATCTTATGAATGTGGAACTTGATCCTACTCTTAATCATTTCATTTGGAATCGGCTCGACATTATCCAATATCAAATAATACAAGGTGACTGTGAAGACATTGCAAAACATAAACTAAAATGGAATATGCCCTTGTTATTGCAAATATTCCTCATGGTTTCAATTTCCTAGACATTGAATATGATAGTGAACCATATACTTATCAAGCTTTTAGTAAATTGGTTATGGGTTTTCAAGAAGTCACAACATCACCACTTTGAAGATTTGTGACATTTCATTCAGACACACAGTTTGCAATGTTATTAACAAACTTCAAGGGAAAAACAAACTCAAGGATTCAACTTACATGGTAAGACTTTGAAATTGTATGTTCGATTACTGTTAATTTTTTTTTATTTATGTACAATTTAATTGAAATTTTACTATGTTATGTTACAGGCACAAGTCAAATATTGTTTCTTCCGAATATCAACCTATTATAAATTATTGTGAGTTCATCCATGTTGAATGTTGGACAAAAGAGGATAACTATAAGTGTATTCTTACAAATCGAGTAGATGGGAAGAATCATAGTCAAGTTTTGGTTGATGATGTAGTTGTAAGAAAATTAACATATGAGGATAAACATCCAAAAGGATATATAGTTAACATTTATCAAAAAACACAAGCATTGATTAACTATCTTATAGCTCTATGTTCAAATGAAGGAGTTTGGGTTTTGGATTTATTCTCCGGTTCAGTTAAGTTTTATTATACAAATTTGAATTTAAATAGTTTATTTTTTACTTTTTATTTGTTTATACTAATTTTATTATTTATTTATTTTGTGTTTGATGATTAGGTACAATACTAGCATGTTGCCTACAAAAAGGAATAAATTGCATTTCCATTGAGAAAGACCTAGTGCAATACAAATTTATTCAACAAATAATTAATTCTCTTCAATTTCTTCCAGATGCGAAGCAAGAAGTTGGTTTGAGGAAAGGGGATTTTAATGAATCATGTGTGGCAAAAAAAGCAAAGGAACCTCAACCACCATTATATTGAATGATTAGAAAATGGCATTTTGGAATATTTGCAGACATGAAAGATCCATTAGAAGAGACAATGACCAAAATGAAGCAGAAAATGTTGTGGAAGAAAACATTAATGATGTTTTAGAAGATGTTGAACATGGATTAGTTGATATTCTTGATGATATTTAAGTTATGCTTGCAAATAAAGCTCAGTTTTGATATCTATTAATTATTTTTACTTGTAATGTTTAGACTTTGATATTTTATGAGAAGAATCCTTGTTTTGTGCAAAAAACCTATGATCACTATTATTTTTTGACATAAAATTCAATAAAAATGTTATTTTCTTAAAAAAAATTGTTAATATTTTCCCAAAAATTTAGTTTATTTAACATGTTTTTTTTAACAAAAATTCTCTAAAAGTGTATCTTTCGCATTATGTTTATATTGAAAATGTGTATTTTTTTGTCATATGGTTCAAAATATTGGTTTTTTAGCAACAATTATTTGATGTGCATTGAAATATTAATTAACAATACATAAACACATAAAAAATACAAACTTTATAATATTGGCCCTTTTTTAAAAAAAATATCTCTGTGAAAAAATGAAGATTTCATTACAAATTTTTATTAAAAAAAAATGAAAATCTTTTTAAAACATAAGTACATAAATGCACTTAAAAATAAACATCTCAATGAAGAAGAAGACATTAGAAAATGTATAGTGTCAAAATCAATCCTCTAAAAAAAAGTGGGTGATGATACACCACCACTATTCAAAATCGACATGAAAAACATCACATATAAAAAAAATTAAAGTGCCAAAAACATGCCCAAAAAAAAGGGTGATTCTGCATCACCACTTTTCAAAATCGGGTGTTTTTCTTACTACCTCAAAAAAGTAGGTACCATTTCAGTTACCTATTTGATCGGTAACTATGTTTTTTTAACATGCATACCAGTTCTTTCTTACCCTTTTTTTTTCTAAGTAAAACTAATTCTATTATGTTTAAATATTACTGATACAAAACTGCCACAGTGTTAGCTGTGAGAGCCTGAACACTGGGCTTGATAACCATGCTTGTCCAAGAGAGTTTGGACTTCCCTTGTAGGGAAACCAGTCCTTTTAACAAAAATATTTTGACCGCCCTTGGAAGGGAAACCGGTCTACAGTTCATGCTTAACAAGATAACAGAGAAAAAGATACAGAGAGTAGCAGTCAGCCTTTCCAGCTGAGCATTAAAGCAAAATAACAGAAAATTCCAATAGTAATTGGTCAAAAATACCAGAACAGTTTGAGAGCTGTGAGTATCACGGTTCATGAGCCTGAGTCGGAGATTCCTCCACAATCCTGCAACCATAGTCATCGCTGCTATCATCCATGCCACCTTTGAGATCGCCTTCTTTGCCAATGTCTGCCTCCACCTTGCGCAGCGCCTCCATGGAAGACGGAGTGAAGTTTGTAGGCAATACCGAGCTTCTGGGGGAGCTAGGGACGGGAGGGGGCAGTGAAGAGGTTGCAGGGGTCGGTGCAGGGAAAGGGGACTCTTCACAGATAGTTACTGTGACGAAGGCTGTCATAATGGGACGGTTAGAGGAACATTCAAAGAGAAAATCAGCCCGCTGGGAGGTTTGACGAATAGGGAGGCTTGCAGGCTCAAGAGAAATAGGAGGGATTGCACAATTTGGGGGGTCAGTAGTAGGAGGGGGAAAATTCCTTTCGAAACGAACAGAGTCACCATGACGGCCTCGTCTTCTGAACCTCTGCACATCCTAAGACTAGTCCAGCGCCTCATCAGATGAGGAGGACCCGAAGGCAAAACTTGCAGAAGGGTGAAATCGAGCTCCACGACCCCGACTAGTGCCTCGCTGGCACCGCATACGGTGGCGGAGGCACCACATGGATGCAGAGGTGGTGTGATGAAATCTTCCGCAGAGGTGGAAAACAGAGAACATAGAGGCCCAGAGAGGGGAGTTGACACTGCTCAAAGAAGCCTACCGAGCATAGCGCAGAGAAGTAAAACACCGAAATGA
This sequence comes from Pinus albicaulis, assembly GCA_034641835.2. NCBI lineage: Eukaryota > Viridiplantae > Streptophyta > Pinopsida > Pinales > Pinaceae > Pinus > Pinus albicaulis. The sequence goes on along the minus strand of CM076576.1, from coordinate 418,846,224 downwards.
GCCACCCAAGCACAATAAGGAGAATTGAAACTACAGAAGAGACTGTGGGTGAAATGGTACCCGAGAAGCAGCTCAAAACAAGCAAGCAAGGTGCAACGGCGACCAGTATGTGTTCTTATGCTGGATTCAAAAAATCCGGGAGGGCAAGCACCGCTAAGAGGAAGCGGGGAGCCTCCACTGCAATTACAACCATCCGAACTATCCAGAACGAATTCCATTGCCAAGTGAACTGCCATATGAAGTTGCATGGGCGTCGAGGTAGAGGTATTAAAGACTGTTCGAGCTGGCGAATTTAATACTGCATTCAATCCTGTGCAGAGGGCCATATGGCCACCCCACGTGAGCTCCTTTGGGAGATGCGTAGGGTGCCATGTCCCATCAAGCGTCAAATGCATCCGCATCCGGAGGTTCTTTCTTACCCTTCACCGCAAAGCCTTCAAGTTGTTTCATATAGATCTCTTATTCCATATCCCCATGAAGAAATGTTGTCTTCACATCCATATTTTCTACCTCAAAATCAAAAGTAGCAGCAATATAAAAGTAATCTAATAGAAGCGAACTTGGCAATGGGAGAAAAAATATCACCGAAATCGATTCCCGACACCTAGGAATAAAATTTTGCTACCAACCGAGATTTTCATTTCTCCACCTTTCTTTCTACATTAATATTCTTCTTAAACAACCATTTAATCCCAATAGGTTTCCTTCCAGATGGAAAATCCACTAGATCCCAAGCCTATTTTTTGTCCAAAGATGCCATTTCATCAACCATGGCCTCTTTCTAGAGTTTTCTATCCTCTGAATCCATTTCCTCCCTGACAGTTCTGGGATCATCATTAGTAATAGATAAAGAAAAATTTGAATAGAAATCATATGGACTATACCTCTCTGGTTGCCTTCTCTCTCAAAATGATCTTCTCAAAACTGGATTTTGTGGCTCTTCCTGTTCTAATTCATGTTTTGTTATAGAGTCTGATTCTTCCTCTTTTAGTTCAGAATATATCTTCTTTGGTTGCTTTGGTAGGAACTTATGCTTAATAATATATTTCACCTCTCTAAGTATCACATCTTAGTTCTACACAACCTTCCTTGTTTCTGGGTTCCAAAGCTTATAACCTTTTAACCATCCTTATATCCAATAAAAATGTACCCTCCATATTTAATATCCAACTTGGCTCTTTTATCCTTTGGGACATGTACATTTTCATCATAGCCAAATAACCTCAGATGTGAGAGAGACGGTTTCTTACGATTCCATACCCCATGTGGAGTCTTATCCTTCAACGCTGATGAAGGTGAACCATTATCCGGGAAACATGCAATATCTACTGCCTCTGCCCATAATTCTTGTCCTAACCTGACACCACTGAGCATGTTTCTTGCCTTTTCCATCAACGTCCTATCCATTATTTATACGACTCCATTTTTATGAGGTGTGTATGGAGTAGTATTATGTTGTGTTATACCACACTTCTTACAGAACTCTTCAAATTCCTTCTTGTGGAACTCTCCACCATTATTTGTGCTCAACACCTTGATCTTCTTCTTTGTTTGATTTTCCACCATAGCCTTAAATTATTTAAACCTGTCAAAGACTTCATATTTATTCCCAAGGAAATATATCCATGTATTACTTGAGAATCCATCTATAAATGAGACATATTACATAGACTTACCAAGTGATGGAACTGACACATGCCAAACACATCACTGTGCACAAGCTCTAATATCCCTTTCACCCTGTTAGCACCATAGGGGAAAATCACCCAATTCTTCTTCCCATATACACAATGGTCGCAAAAATAAAAATCCAGAGATAAATTAGGCATACCTTCTATCATACCATTACCATGAAATATTTGAAGGCCCTTCTCTCTAATATGTCTAAGCCTTTGATTCCATAACATGGTATTTTCTCGAGAGACCACTAGGTTTTCTGATTCACTTTTACGAACCACAAAACTGTTGCGCCCATCAATAATAGTGCTACCTAGAAGCTTATACAAATTTCCAATCCAAACTCCCCACATCAATACCACTTTTCCCCAAACCATCTTGCAGGTATCTTTCTCAAACAATTTTTTTACACATTCATCATCCATCTTGCTTACATAAATCAATTTTTTGGCTAATGAAGGAATATGCAAAACAATAGGAAGTGTTCTAATCCTTCCATCTTGTAAATTCATTTTGAATTTTCCACATCCAATGATTCTGGCCTTCCTATCATCCATTAAGAATACATCACCACCATCATATTTCTCGTACTCACATAACCACTTCCTATCGGGAGTGAAGTAAAAGAATGAACCTCATTCAATCAACCATGCCTCATGTTCTACACGTGTAATTAAAGAAGAAGCCAAGTACACATCCCCACCTTGATTTGAGGTGGTTTTTTCCTCTGTAGAAGGAGCATCGTCAAACCCATTTCCTTTCTCAAGGGCTTCAAATATACATTCCTTTTTGTAGTACCCTTCCTTTCCACATTTCCAGCACACCTTTACAGGTTTTCTTGGAGATTTAGATCTCCCTCTAGATTTAGATCTCCCACTCAAGGACTTATTTTGTTTCATTTCTAGGACTGTCCTCACACAGAAAATAAATCTCCATTCTAGCTCTCCATATTATTTTGTCTCATCTCCTCTGAAAAAAAGGAGGATACTATTTCATCAAACTTCATGGTACTTGTATTTATACCTATTGCAACAACCAGAATATCCCACGAATATGGTAGAGAAAATAGAAAAATGATGCACTTATATTCGTCTGAAATTTTTATATCAACATATAAAAACTGATTTACCACACTATTAAAGGCATTCAGATGCTCTATCACCGAGTCTCCATCATTCATCCTCAGGTTATACAACTTTTTCTGTAGGAACAATTTGTTCACCAAAGACTTATATTGGTATGAATTCCCTAGCTTGACCCACAAATCCTTCATCGTAGCTTCTCCTGATACATTAAAAAATATTGAATCTAAGAGATAAAATCATATTGTGCTCTTCACCTTCTGATCTAACTTCGCCCATTCTTCTTCCACAATTCATGTCAGTGTCGTGCCTAGATCTACAACAATCCATTTATCTCATTCCACCAATACATCCTCCATATTGAGATTCCACAACTCAAAACTTTTCCCATTAAATTTCTCTATATCTATCTTTCCATTGTTAGCCACCTTCTTTCATCGCAAGAATCGATCCCACAGATCTACCATTGAATAGGGTCTACCATAGGACTGAGAAAAACCCCTCAGCAATAAAGGAATCCCCTTGAAGCTGAAACAACTCTGATACCAAATGTAGGTTTTAACCCTGTACATAAATTACCTGCAAACGAATTCTTCAAACAGAAAAAAGGAAAACAATGGCGAGAAAAAAAATCAAATACACACAAAGATTTTACCTTGGATCCCAAAATCGGGACTACTAGATTGATTTTTCATTATATTCCTTTCAATGTTAAAATACATATATATAGATGTCAAAGCATTCCTTAACCCAAATCCATAAACCTAGATTATAACATAACCATAGTTCCCTTTACCAGATCTGCAAAATACCATGGGCAGAAACCATGATGCCCAAAACCATGTGCAAAACCCATGCAAAAAACCATGGGTAGGTTCACCCACCATCTTTGGGTCCACCTCCCATCCTGGGGTCCACATAAAAAAGAAATTCTCTAGGTGCTTCCCCAAACCCCATTCAGAGGGATACCATCCTCTACAAGCCCCCCCAATAGAGGTGGATTTCTCCCTCCTTCTGACCCCTCTGCTACACCCAACACAATGTACAATGCGTGAAGCTAGTCATGAAAATAATATAACACACAGCCAACACTCTTCTCTCATGTAATCTCTCTCATCCTTCCTCTCTCTCCCTTTCTCTCCCATCTCCCTCCATCTCCCCCCTGTAGAAATTTTACAGATGTATGTATATCAATGGATACAATCAGATCAAGCAATGTACTTAATTTATATACTAAATCCTTCTACAAATCAATTGCGGAAAATAAACACAATCACCAATCACAACAAGTATAGAAAGAATAAAATCAAACCACAACACAGGTAATTTCCCAGGGAAAGATTGCTGCTCAAAACCTCTATATCTTCTATTTTATATTCACCATGGAATCATGAAACAATTACAACTCATTCTTATCACAAGAGTCTCCTGCACTCTCACAACTGTCTCACACTATCCTATACAAAATCGACCAACACTTAGCCAATTATCAGCCTCTTAACAACCTTCATGCCTTGCACAATTCATGTGGAATGCAATCCCTATTCTTTAGGAATTTTAGCCTTCCAAAATTGTGCAAGGATCATGGGTAATCTAATGGATTTCTGGTAGCATGCAGGAAACCTACTAATCACGCAACTAATAGTTAACATCCATTTAAACTTTGTCTCAACTGGGTCTCCACTGGAACTGACATGTATGCATCTATTAATAGTAAATCATCAGTTGCATGGCATATCAATGCATTTGAATTAAATATGATTAATTTAATTGATCTCTCACTAGTGCAACACAAAGCTACAACTAGTTCAACTGACTCTAACTCACCTGACTGAGCTAACTGATTACTCATGCATTAAACTAATGCACCAACTGCAATTCAAACTCCATAACTAATAGAATTACTCTGCATGCCTCACCAGCCACCCTCAACTCAAAATACATGAGCTAACTGAGTTTATCACTCTTAGTTAACTATTACAAGTGATCATGATATACGATTAAATTTTATTTTCCAATTTAATTAAGGGAAAATTAAATTAGACACTACACCAATTTAATAAATTAAATTTTCCTTCGCACTAATGTATCACTAGGACCTGTTGGCCCCACACTAGTGTGTGTGCTACAATTTATTGTTGGACTTCAACACTCCCTCTCAACAAGAAAGGGATTATCTGCCACCCTGATCTTGCCTCTATGGTATTCGAATTTGGTTTTAGCGAGTGCCTTCGCGATCACAATATCTTTATCCTAATATTTTGTGGGAATGTACTGAAGTAAAATAATGCACCTCTGAACACAACTCTGAGATGGTGGTACTGGATTTATATGTTCTTGGACCTATCATGGAATACCGGAATAAATAAGAGTTTAATGCTACTCTAGTTACTGCAATGTATCACCGTTGGATCCATCTGAGAACCAAGAAAACCAACCAGGATCTTTCTCATCCAGATGGCCTCACATGCAGCTTGACTTGCTACCATGTACTTTGCCTTGGCTAAATTGAGTGCCATAGATCGCTGCTTCCTGTTGTACCAAGAAACTACTATCGAACCTATGCTAAAGATCCCTCCTGCTGTTCTCTTTTTGTCTAATGGACTGCCTGCCCAAACTGCATCCATGAAGCCTTGAAGCTTCACTCCCTCTATTTGTTTGTACCATAATCCATACTCTGTAGTGCCCCTCAGATATCTCAATACATGCTTCCCCACCTTCCAAAAGAGCTTGGTCAACTTAACCATAGATTGACTCAGTTGGTTAATTGCATAGCAAACGTCTGGTCTGGTGTTCACCAAGTACATCAATGAACGCACTAGCTTCCTATAGATAGTAGCATCCACTACTTCTCCTGAAGTAGAATTCTCTTTCCTCCAATTTCGTGGAAGAGGAGTATCCATGAGTTTACAACTCTCCATGTGAAACTTACCCATAACCTCTCTGGAATACTTTCCTTGAGAAACAAAAATTTCACCATCCTGCTGCCATATTTCCAAACCAAGGAAATAGTGAAGGAGTCCCATGTCCTTCATTTCAAACTCCCTTGCAAGATCCTCCTTGAAATAATTTATCAGCTGCTCATCACCTATCAAAATTAGATCATCAACATAAAGTACGATAATCAAGAGCTTACTATCAACCATAATCTGGTACAGGTTTGCATTTGCTTCACCTTTGGTGAAGCCCAACCCTGTGAAATAGCTATCAATCTAAGTGTCCCAAGCATGAGGTGCTTGCTTCAGCCCATACAGTGCTCCCTTGAGTCAGCACACATGCGAATCACTGTCTAAGATCTTGAAACCTTCTAGCTGCTCTATGTACACTTCCTCCTCAAGAACTCCATTGAGAAACACAATTTTCACATCCATCTGCGTTGAGAGTGCAAGGATAGATCTAATGGAAGAGTACCTCATGACTGGTGTGAAAGTCTCCTCATAGTCAATCCCCTCAACTTGTGAGAATCCTCGAGCCACAAATCTGGCCTTGTACTTCTCCACACTCCCATCCGCTACTTGCTTCACCTTATAGATCCATCTAGATCCAACCACTGAATTTCTGACCGGTCTTGGGACAACTTCCCATGCACTGTTCTTGATGATGGAGTCATACTCCTCTACCATAGCATCAACCCAAATTAGTTGTTGAAACGATTCCTCAAAGGAAGATGGCTCTATCACAATACACTTGTTGATAATAGCCATGTATCCATTAAACCTGTCTGGAGACTGTCTCTATATGTGCAGTGAAGTAGGGGCTCGTACATTCTCTGTCGCATAAAGTCTCAATCTATCAGCTTTCATGGTGCACCTTCTACCATTTCTGGTGGATGGATCTACATGAGTGTTTTCTGCCACTCCATGATCCTCCACATGTGGTTGCTTCACATCTTTAGGTTCATTATTTGGAACCAAGATTTCCTCATCTGCATGCAAATCCAGCTCCCTCTCAAGGGACAATCGCATGGATTTATCCTCATCAAATTTTATATCATGTCTCACAACAGTCATCCTGTTGTTTGTAAAATACACCCGATAGTTGTGGGGAGTATCAATGTACTCCACAAATATCCCAATCTCAGTTGTTGGTTTGAGCTTCTTCCTAACGTTTTTGCTCACATGCACATAAAGAGCTGAGCCAAAAATATTAAAATATGAAACATTATGTTTCTTACCAGTAAAAGCCTCCTCTGGTGTACTCATGCCAATTATTCGATGAGGAATATGGTTTTTCACAAATATCGTTGTGTTTCATGCCTCTGCCCACAGATGCAACAGTGGGCCCTGATCATGCAACATCGCTCGTGCTGCACCCACAATTCTTTTATTCTTTCTTTCCACGACCCCATTCTGCTGTGGGTTATGAGATGCAATCAACTCTCTCCGAATTCCTTCTTTTCTTTAGTAGTTCTTCAATTCATTAGATATGTACTCACCACCATTGTCGCTCCTAAGAGCCTTCACATGCTTCCCCGTGTCTTTCTCCAACAGTGCTTTGAACTCAAGAAATTTTGAGAAAATCTGATGTTTCTTCTACATGAAGTAGATCCAACACTTTCTAGAAAAATCATCAACGATGATTACATATTAATTATTATTTGTTGTCGAAGTAGATAATGGTCCACACATGTTTGAGTGAACTCTCTCAAGGATTTCGGAGGCTCGGTTCTCCTTCTCGTGAAAAGTGGCCTTTGCATTAGGGGAATTTTGAGGTCTAAAATAGGCCTCCTAAGAAAAATGCACCACAAAAATAAATTTATAAGAACCAATAGGATTAAATATGATTATGTCAACCATGGGGGATGATTCATCAATTTTTAAATAAAAGGGTAAAGATATTAAAAAGTAATAAAATAATAAAACTACTTTTTCAACTCGTATTTTCAACTTATCTCCCAAATTGTTTACTCAAATTTCAAGTGGGAGTACTCATTGGATGAAAAATTTAATTCCTCTTCCAATGAGTACCCATGTTGCATACTTTCGATGGACCCTGCTACACGAAAAATCATAAATACATAAAAAAAAAATGTGATTACAATCACGTTTTTCATGCATTTCTCCTTTTTCGTGTAGCAGGACCCATCAAAAGTATCCAACATGGGTACTCCTTGGATGAGGAATTAAATTTTTCATCCAACCAGTACTCCCACTTAAAATTTGAGTAAAAAATTTGGGAGATAAGTTGAAAATATGAGCTGAAAAAGTAGTTTTTCTTTTTTCCCTCTAAAATTTGATGACGTCATCAAATATTATTTTATGATTTCCGCTATTATTTTATAATTTTTTTAGGAGGCCCATTTTAGACCTCAAAATTACCCTGATGCATACTTACCCATAGTACATCCCTTTCATGTGTTTAACTGCACAAGTGCACCCTTGGGAAGACCCGTATAAATCTGTTGCAGGACCTTCAAGGCTTCGTGGGGTAGATGGCCCAATCTCCTGTGCCATAACTCACCCTCATCCCAGCTCACCACCTTGTCCGCCTTACCCATCAATGATGCATAGCCATTGACATCAATTTTATAGAGATTCTTCACATGAGTCCCAATATTCTTGGGTTGTCCTATTGCTTTGTGTCGAAGGAAAGATTTTCCTTAACTGAAAACAACATCATAGCCTCTATCCGCTAACATTGCGGCTAAGACTAAATTTTTCTTCAAGCCTCATACATGCATTACATATTCTAATTAAAGGGTTTACCTGAATGTATCTATAAGGTAACTATACCAATCCTGGTAGCACTGTACTGCCCATCATCACCCATTTTGATATGCATCTAGAGGTCCTTCACCTCCAATATATGAAATTTTTTTTTGTCTCCTGTCATGTGAAAGGATGCACCACTATCCAAGTACCACGCCAATCCCATTGCACTTGAAACCATGCATGTAATGAGCAAGAAGTCAAGCTCAAATTGCGAGGCCAAAGCCTCACCAGCTGCAGATCCTGAAGCCTTCTTGTTCTTCTTCTTTTGTGGACAATTAGTGGCATAATGTCCATGCTTGTGACAGTGAAAACACTTCACTCTGGACATGTCACGGATCTTTCCATATTTTCCAGACAAAGATTTGGAATGGAATTTATTTCCTTTCCCCTTCTTCGCCTTGGAAGCCAAAGCACAATATTCTTCATCATCATTCTTAGATGAATATCCATCCCTGGTATTCTGCCTAAATTATTCTTGCACCAAATCCGACCAAAGTCGTTTCCAATCTGGCAGATTTTCCCTCCCATTGATGGAGTCCTGATAACTATGCCAATTCTTGGGAAGTCCTAGAAGAGCTAGGCTCACCAAGTCATCATCTGCGATAGTAATTTAGGCAATCCCAAGCTCATCTCGACATTGGACAAACTTTGCTAAATATTTTGGAATGGTGTCGCATTTCTCCATTTTGATTTTCCCGAGCTTGTCCTTTAATGCCAATTTTCTATTATCACTGCTGCCTTGAAACAGATCTGCCAAATCTTTCCACATTGCATATGGTTTTGCTTTTCCATGGATACTTAAGGCAATGTGGTCCTGTACTCCCTCTAGTAAGATCCTCCTTGCCTTTGCAACCTTCTTTTGCCAAGCATTAATATTTGCAACATCTGCTACAACGATTTTGGGAACATCATTATCAATGAATTATTTCAACCCATTTTCCTCTGGTACTGCCTCCATCCTGTCTTTCCACGCAATATAATTATAACTTCCCTCGAGGGCATAATCCAATCTCAAGCCATTGAAATCCATTTCAATCCTTATTCGCTTGTCACACTAAGAATACTTTTTCAAATTCGAATTCTATTCACTCACAAACTCAGCTTCTCCTCCACTATAGTGATTTCTTGTGCCCTGATACCATGTAGAAATTATACAAACATATTTATATCAATGGATTCAATCTGATCAAGCAATGTAGTAAAGCTAGATATTGAATCCTTCTACAAATCAATTGCGGAAAATAAACACAATCACCAATCACAATGAGTACAAAAAGAATCAAATCAAACCACAGCACATATAATTTCCTGGGGAAATATTGCTACTCAAAACCCCTCTATATTCTATTGTATATTAACCATGGAATCAAGAAACAATTACAATGCACTCTTCTCACAAGAGTCTCCTACACTCTCACAACCTTCTCACTCTGTCCCGGAAAAAATTGACCAACACTTAGCCAATTATCAGCCTCTAAACAGTCGTCCTTGCTTGCACAATTCATGTGGAATGCAATCCATATTCTTTAGGAATTTCAGCCTTCCAAAAGAGTGCAAGGATCATGGGAAATCCAATGGATGGCTGGGTGCATCCAAGAAACCTACTAATCACACAAATGATAGTTAACATCCCTTTAACCTTTGTCTCAACTAGCTCTCCACTGGAACTAACATGAATGCAACTATTAATAGTAAATCATAAGTTGCATGGAAGATCACTGCATGTGAATTAAATATGATTTAATTCACTTGATCTCTCACTAGTGCAACAAACACTACAACTATTTCAACCGACTCTAACTCACCTAACAGAGTTAACTGATTACTCATGCATTAAACTAATGCACCAACTGCAATTCGAACTCCATAACTAATAGAATTACTCTGCATGCCTCACCAACCACCCTCAACTCGAAATACATGAGTTAGTTGAGTTTATCACACTCAGTTAACTACTACAAGTGATCATGAGATAAGATTTCATTTTATTGTCCAATTTAATTAAGGGAAAATTAAATTAGACAATGCAACAATTTAATTAATTAATTGGCCTTCACACTAATGTATCGCTAGGACTTGTTGGTCCCACACTAGTGTGTGTGCTGAAATTTCTTGTTGGACTTCAACATCCCCCTCATCTCTCTCTCTCTCTCTCTCTCTCTCTCTCTCTCGTTTCCCTCCAACTCTATCACTATATCCCTCCCTCTCTCCTGATATCCCCACCTTATTTCCATATTTCCTTCTTTGTCTTTCTATCTCACCTTCAAATGTATAGACACCCGCTCTCTCTCTCTCTCCACTTTCATTTCTGTATTTTTTTTTTCTTCCCTCCCTCTCTCCCCTTCCAACTCCATCTCTTTGTCCCTACCTGTATTCTCCTCTATTTCCCTTCCTCTATCTTCCTCTCTCTCCACCTTCCTCTCTCTCCCTTTCTCTCCTACCTCCCTCTATCTCCCCCCATAACTCTCTCTCTATATTTTCCCTCCGACCTTGTCACTATCTCCCTCCCTCTCTCCTTCTCTCTCTCAGGGAAAATTTTAAGGATGGACATTTATCTTAAACTTTAAAAACTTGGCGAATCTTAGTAGTCCCCAATATGTGAATTGTAAAATCTTTTATGTTATTTTTGTAAAATATTTAGTTTTGTGATCATTTTATACTAGTGTATATAAATTTTTGGTGATTTTTAGGGTAAAATATTTTTATAATATAAAATTTGGGCGAATCAATTTAAAAAAAAATGGGAATTCGCGAATCTTTTTTTTGGAAAAAGGATGGAAAATTAGCCCACCCGTGAATATTAGCCCCTAAAATTTTCCATGCTTTCTCTCCCCCTCTCTCTCTATTTCCCTTCTCTCCCTCTCTCACTCCTCTCCTTCCATCTCTCTTCATTCCTCCTCTCCCCTCTCCTTGAATGCAGACAATCAAATAAGATTAGAAATCACCATGTGCATTGAAATCAATGCATCTAGTGCAAGAAATCCCCTTCCCTCTCTCCCCCTATCTATAGTTATATCTACCTCCATCTCTCCTTTTTATCTCTATCCCACCCCCCCAAACACAAACACATTGAAACTCTCTCTCTCCATATCTATCCATCTCTCTCTTCTTCCCTCTCTTGACCTCCCATCTATATCTCTATCTCTCATTTGTCTCTCTATATAACCCCCAAAAAATACACAATATTTCTCCATATCTATCTATATCTCCCTCCCTCTTTCTCTCCCTCTCCCTCTCTCTCTCTATCTCTCTTCTCTCTCCATCTCCATTTTTAGTTTGAGGGGTCCTAACCTATGTTCTGAGTTAAGCTTAACCAACAAAAAACCTCTTATTACTGGCCCTTTCAGCAATGACCTTCTTGCATAGGTCAAAGTATCACCTGAAGTAGTGGGGGCGTGCTAGAACCAGGATTACACACCCTAATAGAGATTTAAATGGTGTGGGTGTCTTCAGATCTATAAAAATAGTGCCCTGACCTTCGCAACATAAACCCTAGCCAGAAACCCTAACCAGACAGATCTAGGTCAAATTACACAGGTTAACCTGCACACGCACAAATAAAGGCTTCAAAATCCCTTTAATAGTCTTAGTAAGGTGACATTCCGTTCTTATAGTAGCATATCTTATGCATTCAACATTCATATAAGACAAAAAAGCTGCTACACAACTAATCCAAACACAGACAATATACTTTCTGCAGTAAACAGAAATAATGTAGAGAAATAGATCATAAAGTGAAACATTGATGCATTTGATACTCAGAATTATCCAAAACCACTTCTTTATTCATTCATAGTTTTTGATCCCTTTACAATACTTCGATTTCACCCACGCACACAGCAAAACTAAGGTCTCCACGCACAAAACCAACAGAAGCCCTCTATACCCAGAAAATTTTGCTTCACAGCTCAGAACATCATAATATTATCAAAACATACTTCCAAACTTATATATCTGACTTGATCTAGACTTCTATTTATATCTTTAGCTGGCGCTCATCTAAGGTCCAGAAACTTTGGTTTGCAACCCCTAGTTCTACCCTTTTTCCCGTTAAAATTCATGAAGGGGATTTGACCCACCCCAAAGACCATTGAACTATGAATTTCCTAGCGTGCACGACTAAAAACTACAAAAATATAGTATTTTGATCAAAATTATGGTCCTAAGGGACACCGCTCCAATAGGCCCCCAACACAATCTTGTGACTCGTCCCGAGTCACAGAGGTACCGGGGTCTTCATATTTTTTTTCTGCAGCTCCTCGATAGAAAAACAAAGGGCACCAAAACACCCTCCCTCTGTGTTATGTCCACTAGTTTCTACGAAGTCAACCCTTATGCGGCAAGATTTATGCTCTGATAATTTTGGTTCAAATTATTTACAAAAACATCCAAATCTTGCGACAAATTCATAGCTTCATCGGCCCGTGGCTTCATGTGGTCTGTCACGATGTGCTTCTTTATTCAAAACTCCTCCACTTCATCTCGCAAGATCTAGCTTGTCTGCAATCAGGTCATGGGATAAGTAGGTACAAAAGTGGCTAGGGCCTCCTGAAGGTCATCGAACACCTACTCCTTCCCGTGCAATTCCTATGAAATATTCCTTACCAATGGTTCTTTCTGCATGGATTTCCACAGTCTCATAGCTGTTTCGAGCAATGCGGTTCCCTTGTCGACTGTGGCAGAAATAGCGAAATAGGCTTATTTGACTAGGGCAGCTCGCTACACCCACACCTATAGTGGAATTTTTTGTTGCTGTTTGGCCTGAAATTCTGCGATTTGTTGCTCAAAATATGACTTCACTGCCTGCACTTTGGATCTGAATGATTTCAGTTCTGCTACCAAACTTTTTATTTTAACTTGTGACACATCTGATGTTGGAATGGCTAGTTCGGGTAGGTCACCACAAATTCGATCGATAAAATTTTCTAATTATGTTTTTTGTGATACAACTGTCTGCTACGTTGTCTGAGCTTGGAGATATTCTTCAATCTTTGCCACGATATTTTGTTCCGCTTCACTCAACTGCTGGTATATGCGCACCTCCGTGCACTGCTACTCGTCTGTAATAATGGTTTGTATTGCATGCAGCTTACTACTGGGCAGCATTGACAAGTCTATCCCAACCTCTGGGTAGGTATGCACCTATGCACATAATTCAGGTTGTTCTACAGTGACTGCTGCACCGGGGAAGGGGTAGATCCTGTTGTCCATCGTGATGAAGATCATAGTTGTATGCTCGCTCGCTTGAATCATCCTCGCTTGATTCATGCTCACTTGGATGTTTCTTGTATTCAATTGTAACACTTGCAACCCTGACTGTAATGCTTCTACAAAAACCTTGTATTGTTATTCCATCACTGACCACCTATCTTCAGAGGCAGATGTGATCGCATCTACTATCTTGTCAAGGTCCTCCTCTGTCAGTGTAATGTCCTTTTTTCCTCCGACCTTTGAGCCTTTCCTCTTCTTGCAAGCACCCTTGGAGGTCTCAGCGCCACGCTTAGTTCCTTTGGGCGACTCAACTCTCGATCCATGTAGACCATCTAGGCCTCTAAAATCGAATTATGTTTGTCCTTTAGGTTCTTACTCGATTTCTTTCTCAACCTCCTCGGTATCCTTTTCGACGTCTTCTTCTAGTTATTTTTCTACTTCCTTCTCTGCGTCCTTGTCCTTAATTGCCTCTTTTCTAGATGTGGAGGCTGTGACATGCATAGCAAAGTCTAGCTCGGTCTTCCATGCTTCAGGCCAAGTCTCAAGGACTTGGTCAATTTTTGCCTCCGTGACTAGGTATGGTAGGTTGTACCAAAATGGGTCCTTTTACAACCAGATCTGCACATTATGCATGGTCACCTGAAAATATGTAATAGATCTTTACTTTGTATACACAACCAGGGAAAATCAGGGCCACGAGTGAATAGATTCTGCAAGTGCACCCTCAAATAAAACCCAGGAAAAATTGTTCTCCTTCACTCTATGTGGGTATGTCAAATCCCATAGATTGGCATAGCGCACCCCTTTTTGCACACCATCTTCGACTTCTGGGAGTACCATTCCCTCTGGCATCTCCCATGCAATTAGAGTGATCAACAAAAGAAGCCAGGAGTAGATGAACTTCTTCCCTTCTTCTTGCACCTCGCGCAAACTTTCCAGGAACTCGTGGCAGATATATTGCAACCAGTTGTAACTTACTCCTTTCTCGCATTGTGCCGCTAGCATGATAATGTGCGTAGGGACCACCTTAGTTTGGAATTTTCACACTAGATTTCATCCCAAAACTAGGGTTCCAAGGCATACTTCTGGGTCAGAAATTTGTTGTACTAGGAACCCACTGGAGTCGCGCTCGACCTTGTAATCCTTCTTGACTTTAAGAGTGACCTTTTGCTCGTTACTCTTCCCAAAACGAGCCATGGGATGGGGCCCCTTTTTGGGCAGGCCAATTATCCAATGGATCAATGCAACCTCTATTTGGATTATATTCGTGATCCACAAACATCCATCATGGATTAGCGCCAACAGTTGGCGCACACAGATATTGGTGATTGGATACCTTCCAAATTACAGAAGCTTCAATAGATTTAGAATACCCATGTTGTGCAGCCTGTGCGCCCATGGAATCTCACCACTCCATCATATAATACGCGCTCCAGGTAATATTTAGGTACATGCTCAGGGAACGTCTCCTCGTTCGCCAAGTCATAGTCATCAAATTTGACCAAGGGGAGCTTCCCAAACATGTCCCCCTCCAACGTAGCTTCTTTTGGGATCAATGGCATCTGTAGGTATGCGCGCACTGTATCCAAATAATTTTTCGCCCTCATAGAAGGTCTGCATGGCTTGACATACTTTAGGAGCTATGAGATGGGCTTGACAAAGAGAGAAACCTCCTCATTCGCGCTCATGGGTCTCTTGGTTGGGTCACTTGTAGGGGACCTATCCTTCGTCGTCTAGCACAGGGATGTGAATTGCCTAGGTGACATCCACGACTTGGAAGATGTCCACTTCATCATATTACCCTTTCCTTTAGTTGGCGTAGACACGACTTCTTAGACCTCTGGTATGATTTCACGAACATCATCTGATCCCGTCTCTGTAGATGTTGTGAGCATAACAAAGTGCTCTTCAGATGGCATTCTCTCAGGGTTAATAGTCTTCATTCTAGGTTGAAAAATGAAATCCGATTTGCTTACGTCAGATGTGGGGGTGTCAAGGCTAGGCATACAGGTCTCAGAGATGAACACTAATCGCAATTCATAGATAAATTCAGGGCGCAATATACTCGAAAAGAAAAGGAACAAAATATGACCTGCACCCTTCCTTTTATAGGATATCCAAGGTTTTTAGGTCAGATTTTCATTAAATGCATCTTACCCCCATAAAAATGGTCAAAAATCTCGTAATATATCCTCATTAAATGTGGAAAACCTGCTTGATCCAATGGTAAAATCAGTTTTTCACCCAATTTTACTATTCCAACAGCTAGTTTCTCCTGATGCGCACTACCTTTGCGCTCTTTCCGCACCTATCTACACATTCCCTTTGTGCTAAACGTAGACATGTGGATTCCCATTATCCATCCATATAATCATTTGGTAGACACAGGGTTATCCCCTTACAGCTTTAGTCGGCTTCCATTGAAATACCCAGGAAGACTCTCACCGCACAATGTGGCCAAGCGCAACGCACCTCCATCAGTGATTTCTTTCACAGTGTATGGCCCCAGCCAATGCTTCCTGAACTTTCCTAGGTGGCGCGCAAACTGAATGTCATATAACAAAACCAAGTTTCCTTCTGTCGAATGTGTCCATCATGCCAAGCATTTTTGCGCACCTTCTGCACTTGCTAACGAAAGTTAGCAATGAACCAATCCTCCTCTAAGTCAAACAATTGTGCAAGACGTTCCTCCATGATGTCAGGCTTAGTCATATTAGTGAATTATGTGATGGCAGGATTAGGAAAATATATTCCGTTGACATGATTTCTTCTTTCCCATAAACTATTCTGAAAGGTGTTTTTATAGTCAAATTCTTGCATGTGGTCCTATAAGCCCATAAAAAAGAAGGGATGTGCACATCCAAATCATTCCGATTTTCATTACAGATGTTTGTGAGCACATTCTCCAAATTTTTTTTGAAAGCTTCTACTATACCATTCGCCTAAGGGTGATAAGGAGTACTTTTCTGGTGATGTATCTGAAATTCTCCTATCATAGCTTCAATGGTTTCATTAACAAAGTGCGTACCCCTATCACTCATCAATATGTTCGGGCACCCAAAATTAGTCAGAATATGTTCAAAAATGAAATGTGCATCAGTATCCAAGGTAGAATCCTTGATTGGCTTATCTTCTACCCATCTGGTTACATAATTTGTGGTAGTGATGATATAGCGTGCACTAGTCTTCTTCAGTAGAGGATTGATAGGTCCCCCAAAATCTATAACCCATTTATCAAAAGCATGCAGGGACATCTGTGGCTATAGGGGAATTTCATCTATGCGTGATAGCTTCCTCGTTCTTTGGCATGTGTCACAAGCTTGACATTATGCATGTGCATCACTATGCAGTGTGGGCCACCATAACCAAGCACGCAACACCTTCTGCACAGTGGCCTTCCCTGCATACTGAACTCCTGCCACTCCTCCATGAGCCTTAGCCAAGATTTCCTGTCTCTCATGTTCCAAAACATACCTTCTTAATACTTCATCTACTCCCAACTTGTACAATTGACCAGCAATCAAGGTAAAATCATTTTCGCGCGAAACTAACTCCTTATTTTGCTGCATCAAAGATTCAACATGCACACTTCGAGTGGTTAGAAAGTGAATAATACCAACAAAGTGTTCATCAACCACCTTGATAGCAAAGACTGTGCATCAGGTAATCCCTCCTCTAGACTGGTTGGTTCCTCCCCATTTTCAATGCATGACAGATGATCAAGTCCAACATTTAATCTACCAGGATTCATAATTATTTCAAAATCATATTCATGAAATAACAATAGCCATCTACAAATATTCCCCCCTAACATAGGCTTATTGACCAGGTATTTCAAAGTAGAGTGGTCAGTGAGCATCTTGAAGTTCCCTCCTAGCAGGTAGTGCCTATATTTTTGTAGAGCATAAACCATGGCCAATCCTTCCCTTTCTGTGGTTGAGTAGTTGTGCTCTGCACGAGAGATATTCCTACTAGAAAAATCAAAGGGGTGATCAATGTTTCCTACTCCTCGCTGTGCTAAAATAGTTCCAAGCGCTATACCGGATCCATCCACATGTACATGAAAGACCTTGGACCAGTCTGGGAATATTAGAATAGGTTTAGTAACCATAAATTCCTTTAGCAGCTCAAAGCTCTTTTGAAATTTTGGTTTTTAAGTTCCTGTGGTTATCATCTTCTGAAGAGCTTCCCGGATTATCCACAGTATCAAGAAACATTTGTCGATGTTTCGAATCCCAACGAGGATCCATCTTCAGGACAATGGAATGAAGAAATTGAAGAAGGGTCATAATTCATTAATAGTGAGGAAGGGTATGACAGGAGTCGACCAGAGAAATTAATATTTAATTTTTTAATTTTTAATTTTTAATTTTAACTATAAATTATATTTTTTAAATTGATTTCTAATTTTAATAATTTACCCATATGAATTAATTTAGTTATAAATTTTAATATCAATAATAAACTTATTACTAACTAATAAGTTTATTATTTTCCAAATACTTTTTTATTTTATTTAATTTTATTATGTTTAATGTTTATGATTTTTTTAATCTAATAAATTAATTTAATTTATATTTTAATATCAATAATCTATAAAGTAACTAATTATATTTGTATTGACATTTATTTTAATGTTTATTTTATTTCATTAATCATATTTATTATTTTATTGTATTAACTATGATTATTATTTAATCTAATAAATAATATTAATTTATGAATTAATTTTAATTTTATTTTAAAACGAAAATAAACCAATCATTCACTAATAAGTATTAATATTTATTTAAAATGTAAATAAATATTAATATAGTAAATAATTATTTGTTTTAATGAATTAGTTATGTTTATTGTTAAATCTAATAAATAATATTAAAGTTAATTTGGGATTAATTTTTATTTTGTAAATAGTTATTTATTATTTTTCATTAATTAGTGAATATTTTAATCTAATAAATTAAATTTAATCTAATAAAATTAATAATGTTAGGAGGAAAAATAAGTATTTGCTAATAATAATATTTAATAAATTAATTAATTTTTATTTTATAAAATAAAATAAAAATTTAATTAGTGAGAATAATTATTAAAAGTATGTTCTTTATTTATTAAACCATCACTAAAAGAAAAGAGACAAACCTGAGACCATTTACCTGAAAAACTATACCCGGGAGGAATGTGCTTTTGAGGAACAGATTTGTCGAAGAAGAGGACGCCAGCTGTCGCTAATTTCATATCCCCCATCCCTATTAAGGTTGTCTAGATGTTTTTTAATCTCAAGGGCCTCCCTTACTTTTCTTCTATAATAGTGATCTTCTCTTGCAATGATCTTTGCATCTTCAAGATGCACTTGGTGTTTAACTTTTGAAGAGTGTTCCACAAGGGCAGAGGTGCGAAGTCGTTCATACTTAATATCAGCTCCGTGCTCTTTGAGTCGCTTCTGAAGTGAATGTCCGGTTTCACCAATATAAATTTTCCCGCATGAACAATAAATTTTGTACACTCCTTTAAGTTGTTCTGGGTTTATAGCATCTTTAACTGATCGCATTCTTTGTCTAATAGTCCCTGTTGCTGAAAGTTGTGTGAAAATATCATTCTTCCTCAGAACCTTGACGATTTTATCAGTGACACCCTTAATGTATGGTAGGAAAACACTTCCTCCTTTTTCTTGAGGTTCAAGGCATTTATGAGGTAGGATCATGCCCTCAGCTCTTTTTAGGGCCTTTTTGATATCTCTTTCTTTATAACCCAAATCCCTAAAATCATATGATAAGTGGCTGATTTCTTCGTTAAGGTGTTTAGAATCAGATATCCTCATGGCTCTAACGGCAAGGGTATTAAGGACACCAAACTTCTGAGATGGATGATGGTAGGATTCGGCATGGAGATAACTATCATTAAGGGTTTTCTTCCTGAATACACGGTACCCAAGAGTTCCATCCTCATTCCTAATGACAAGAATGTAGAGGAAAGGAATGCACCTATTTTCGTCAGTTTCTGTAGTAAAATTAATCTATGAGGAAATGGAGTTCATGTGATTAAAAAACCTTTCCAGATTCTCTTTCCCATGAGCCCACTTTATGTTGGTATCGTCAACAAATCTTTTCCACCAATCTGGTTTTAAGGGATATGAGGCAATGGCCTTTTTCTCAAAGTGTTCCATATATAAGTTGGCGACAATAGGGGATAGTGGAGATCTCATTGCGACCCCTGATACCTGCTCATAGAACTCCCCTTGGAAGCTGAAGAAAGTCGAATGAAGGAAAATTTCCGCAAGCTTGGTTGTTCCTGGATCAATGACTTTTTTAATGACTTCTTTATTAGATTAAATAATAATCATAGTTAATATAATAAAATAATAAACATGATTAATGAAATAAAATAAACATTAAAATAAATGTCAATACAAATATAATTAGTTACCTTATAGATTATTGATATTAAAATATAAATTAAATTAATTTATTAGATTAAAAAAATCATAAACATTAAACATAACAAAATAAAATAAAATAAAAAAAGTATTTGGAAAATAATAAACTTATTAGTTAGTAATAAGTTTATTATTGATATTCAAATTTATAACTAAATTAATTCATATGGGTAAATTATTAAAATTAGAAATCAATTTAAAAAATATCATTTATAATTAAAATTAAAAATTAAATATTAATTTCTCTGGTCGGCTCATGTCATACCCTTCCTCACTATTAATGAATTATGACCCTTCTTCAATTTCTTCATTCCATTGTCCTGAAGATGGATCCCCGTTGGGATTCAAAACGTCGACAAATGTCTTTTGAAATTCCTCATCCCAGAAAATGACACATCCTTCTTCAATAATTTCTCTTTAGGCACATTGATCATAGCATAGCCCTAAATGAATTTTCTGTAATATATGGTATGTCCCAGAACAATTTTTTTCATTAGTGGGGACTTATGGGTTGATGATAACTACAATATTGGTTGGATATACCATCAACCCTTGCTGACACACAATATGGCCCAACAAGACTCCAAAAGGAACATAGAATATGCATTTCTTCAAGTTAAGAGAAATATGATGCTTCCTACTAGTGTCAAGCATCATGCGCAGCTTGGAGACATGCTTCTTTACCAGCCCAAACATAGTCCAGTCATCCAAATACACCTCCAAGAACTTGTGCATGAATTATTTGAACACATCTACCACTACGCGCAAGAAGATAGTACATGCATTCTTCAATCCGAAAGGCATGACTTTGTATTGGAAAGACCCCCATTCCGTTGCAAAGGTGGTCTTGCTTTGGTCTTTTGGAGCAATTTTGATCTAATGATACCCTGAAAATATATCAGTAAAAGAATAAGCCTCTTTTCCTCCCACATTATCCAAGATCTCATCTGAAAATGGAGTAGGGAAGGGGTTATGCACACATGCATCATTCAGCTTGCACAGATCTACAAAAATCCTTATCTCTCCCTTAGTCTTATTTTCTTGAACAACCATGTGGCTTACCCAATCAAAATACTCCATAGGCTCGATAATTCCTGCATCAACCATATTTTCTAGTTCCTCTTTCACTTTCTGCTTATACTTAGGATTTAATTGGTATGGTCGCTTCTTGACAAGGTGCGCATCTAGTTTCTGAGTGATCTTCATAAAGCCTATATATCTTGCAATCCATTTAAGCTCAGAGAACTTCATGGGAAACAGGTCTTGATTTTCTGTCAGTAGCTCCACAAACTTTCCCACCATGTCATCATCCCAATAATCTCTGATTTTGGCCAACCTGGGTTGTTCTTCTATCCCAATGTTGACTTCGTTTAAATTCAGAGGCTTAATTACATATACCATTTATAATGAGGGCCCTACAACTGCGCGCTCCCCCTCAAACTCAGGGATGTCGATTTTTCTTGGATCCTCTTCATTATATTCTACTGACAGGTTCCTGCAGTTGACAATATCTTGCATCTGTGCTTCCCATGCTGGTGCAACACATTATATCCAAGGCCGGGAATCATCAAAAACAAGTGCTTCTGTATCCTACAGGGCTTTTTCCAATCCCTCTTATCCCCCAACCAAGCCAAAGGTTGAGTCCCTCGGTGCAGCTCCATTTCTAAATACCATGTAGTAGGTATTGGCACCAACGAATGTACAAAGATATGAACCCATTTGTTCCATGTTTTCTCATTCCAAACCTCCATCCATGTCACCAAGTGTTTGCGCAGATCACCTTGGCCATAGAAAAGCTCGTTTATTGGGGTAGAAGGCTGCTCAAGGCACAAATTCATCATTTTACTACATTCCTCCAAATCCTTAAAGCTCCTTTTATGTGTATCCCACAAACGCGCTAGAGTTGCGCACATGGCCATATGAAGTGCCTAGAACCTTCGTTCTTCCGAGACAACCTTTTCCAAATTTTCCGGCAACAATACAACACTATCAGAACCATCAAAATATGGTAATTATCTTACCTTTGAGGAGATGCATCAGAAATTTTTAGTGATCTTGAGGGAGTGCAGTGCAGAAACATCATGCAACTGATTCTGCCAGTTCTCCATTTCCCCATCTGAATGTAAGAAACATGAGCTATCCTTTTCCCAATTCAGCATTCCATCAGACGTAGGGTTGATCCAATCCTCATCCCGCATAGTCAACTTATAGGTATGGTCAACATCATCTTCTTCGCACACTGGTTATGTGTATCTTTCTCCTTCTGCCGGATCTAGAGGTATTATTACCTGGGTACCATCGTTTTCAAAGATAACGCTTCTGCACTTCAAGTTGATGATACCTCCCATATCAATGGCCCAATCTAGCCTTGGTAGCATAGGGTAAGGGTCTGCATCATCCAAAATTTGTATGACTTCAAAATCTGCATGTACCTTTACTCCAGCATTGTCTACCAGAACCTGTGGGAGCCTTCCAAGGGGAATGATCTTCTGTTGATTAGCCATGAGCAGCTGAATGGTGGACCATTCCAGCTTTCGTTTGCCCATATTTTTTGAGGTCTACTTAGGTAGAACATTGGCATCATACCCTAGGTCCAAGATGACTTGATCCATCTCATATTCTCCAATTTGCATGATCATGCGCATCTTCCGACTAGTTCTCTTCTTATTATTGTAGATCTTGTTGACAACCTTAGTCTCAGTTCGAGGAAATTATTTTTCCGCACAACTATGTATCAGGGCCTGAAGATTTTTCACAGCTTTTTTATTGCACAATAATTTAATGTAGGCCTGCAGGAAAGCTTTGACTTCATAATCAATTTTTTCTTCCATGATTGACTTGGATGTGGACGCGCCTGCAGTAGAAAAATCCTTCCTGGCTTCTACACAAATTTCATCCTCTTTATGTAGGTTGATTCCTTCCTTATTTTCTAACGCCTTCCTGATCAATGGCTCTGCATCAGCCTTCTTTCCCTCATCTCCTTTGGTGGCAGCACCACTACGTGTAATTATGTTTACACTTGGATCATCATCGCACGACTCAACTTTATCCATTTTTATGTTCTGTGTAGGGTTGTTGTTTCTTTTCCTGCATTCTAGCAATCAAAACAGGAAAATATTCAATAACATGATCAAATTTTCTGCAATACCTACAATATTGTCACGCAGGGTTCAACCAATCGCGTTCATTGTGTCCAGCGTCTCCAATGTTATAGAAAATTAATTTTCCTCTTCCACGACCTGTACCTCCACCTCTCCCTCCTCCCCTTCCTCTTGTTGGATATCCTCCATGCCCAAAGGGAGATGCTGGTGAAGATGGGTTGGCCTGCACCCTATAGAGATTGGCATTGTCCATCATGAGCTCAAAAGTGTGGCAATGGTGCTCATCGTGACCAGCTGAAGAGAAAAACTTGCACCACTGTTGCTTTATTTCTCGCACATAACTTCCTAATCAAGGGAAATAATTCGTGTTTTTCCTTCTCTCTACCTTAAAATTAGCACACCATAGTTGGGGAGAACCAATTGGTCCCGCAATATCCCTCGGGCGCAATGGGTTTGGCCCTCCCACTTTCATGTAATATTGAAACAAGGTACACTGATATTTTGTGTGTCCAGAACCCTTACAACGTATACACCATACATCTGCTCCAACTTCCTTTCCTCTGTCTTTGTGCAACTTTTGAATCTCCAAGTGCATTGCCTCCAACTGATTTTGGATTTGCAGAGTTCCAAATTGGTCATTAGCTCGGGGTGCAGCTTCCAGTTTCATGGCAACTTCTAGAGCTTTGACCTAAGAGTCAATATTTTGTTGATTCATAGGCCCGTGTAGATGTTCCAAGAGCATGGAAATAAAATATTCCTTATGCTTCTTATCGTCATAGATAAATCCTCCCTCGCTGATAGTGCACTTCATTCGTTGATCGACCTCCCAAATAGATTCATTTAGCTCTTGTTTGATATGTTTCAATTATGTCACACACTGTGAGTAGGACTTTGGCTTTCTGAACTGCTGCTTCAAAGCACCCTTGATCTCATCAACAATGGTATTAGCATGTTCAGTTAGATATCCAATAAACCAGTCCAACGTATGACCTTTGAACGCCATAGCTAGTTGTGCTCTTTTGACAACATCAGTGTTAACATTTTATGCAATCCATATTGCATTGGAAAAAAACGAAAACATATCCATGTCCTCCTCTCCCACACCCTTGAAGGTGGGTAGCTTCATATGCACAACAATATTTCCTTCTGGTGGCGGTGGTGGTGCGGTAGAGATGTCTTACCCCTGTGCGAGTTTGACTATGGGGTAGCAGGAGGGCTACCTCCAGCACGCATAGCCTCACCACTCTCTATATCACTACCAGGAAATTTTCTTAGAGGAATGTATACATATCTCTCTCCTTTGTGATTAACCCAGTAGTACTTTCTGCTATGCATAGTGATTTCTATCTTGTTTGGGGTCATTCACATAGTGTGACTACACAAAACACCCTTTTCACACAATAACATCTTAATTAGCAAAGGTAGAGAGCGTATGAATTTACCTCTCAGTCCTTTGATGAATTTCCTTTCATCTTAAGAATATGACACAAACTGATATACTACAAACTCTATTACAAAATGACCCAAAATGTTGTTAACCCAATGATCTACAATATGGGTAATGGAGTTATCAGTTTGCTCTAACTGTTGGATCAACTTAGGTGTCCACTGAGTGATCTTATCGTCCTTCCAGCAGGTTTGGAACTCAGCTAATCTCGATAACCAATCCTACAAATCTTGCACAAAGGTTACAAAGAAGATCTCATTAACCTCTGTGAAAATATACTTATGTTTCCAATCCTCAGTGGATAGCTTCTTTATTCTGTTTTCCTTAATGGAAAATTCCTGATTTTTCTTCTCAAACCAGTCTTCTAACGTAGGATTTGATGGCCGCCACATCACCTAATCTCTCTCAAAATGATTATGGTCCTGGCAACGAAAATATTTGTTGGCTTGAGGGGTCCTGACCTAGGTTCAGAGTTAAGCTTAACCAACAAAACCCTGTTACTACTGGTCCCTTCGCCAATGACCTGCTTACGTAGTTCAATGTCTCACCCGAACCAGTGGCGGGGGGGGGGGGGTGGGGGTCTTGGAACCAGGTTTCCACACCTTGAGAGAGATTTAAATGATGTGTGTGTCTTCATATCTATAACAACAATGACCTAACCTTCGCAACAGAAACCCTAGCCAAAAACCCTAACCAAGAAGATCTAGCTCAAATTACACAGGTTATCATGTGCACGCATAGATAAAGGCTTCACAATCCCTTTAATAGCGTTAGTAAGGTGGCATTCAGTTCTTATAGTAACAGATCTTATGCATTCAACATTCATATAATAAAAAGAATCAGGTACACAACCGATCCAAACATAGACAATATACTTGATGTAGTAAATGGAAATAATACACAGAAACATATCATAAAGCAAAAAATTGTTGCATGTGATACTCAAAATTATCAAAAACCAATTCTTTTTTTATTCATAGTTCGTAATCCCTTTACAATACTTTAGTTTCACTCGCACACACAGCCAACGGGGTCCACACATAGCAAGACTAAGGTATTCGTGCACACAGCCAAAAGGAGCCCTCTATACCCAAAAAAATTCTCTTCATAGCTCAGAACATCATAATCTTATCAAAACTTACTTCCAAACTTATCTATTTGTCTCGATCTAGACTTCTATTTATATCTTTACCCCACACTCTAAGGTCAACAAAATGTGATTTTTGACCCCTAGTTTTACCCTTTTACCCATTACAACTCATGAAGGGGCTTTGACCTGCCCCAAAGCCCCTTGACCTATGCATTTATTAGCGTGTACGACTCAAAACTACAAAATACTATATTTTTATCAAAATTGCGGTCCTAAGGGATCTCGCTCCAACATCCATTATCACTCCCTCTCTCTCTCTACCTTTCTCTCTCATTCTTTCTTCTTACCTCCCTCTCTATCCCCTTCCAATTCATTCTCTCTCTCTCTCTCTCTCTCTCTCTCTCTCTCTCTCTCTCTCTCTCTCTCTCAACCCTCCAACTCTGCCATTATCTCCTGCCCCCTCTCCTTATCTCCCTCCCTTCTGTCCATCTCTCTTTCTTTGTCTTTCTATCTCACCCCAAAACATACACACTCTCTCTCCATCTCTGCCTTTCCAATCCCTCTCTCTCTCTCTCCACTTTTATTTCTATGTGGCTTTCTTCTTTCATCCCTCTCTTGCATTCCAACTCCATCTCTCTATGCCTCCATCTCTCCTCTCGCACTCTCCCTATCCCTCATCCTTCATCTCTCTCCCTTTCTTTCCTACCTCCCCCTCTCTCCCTTTCTCTCTCTTTTTCTCACTCCGTCTATCTCTCCACCTCTATCACTCTATGTCTTTGTTCTTCCCTCCCACATATATTTAGACTTAAATATATATCATGATATTTTAATATAATAAATTTAATATTGTATTAATCCAAATTTATTAATATTAATATTAGATTTAATAATAATAATAATAATAATAATAATAATAATAATAATAATATTTTGATATTAATATTAATATTATATTTAATGATGTTTTTTACATGGCATGAAAACAAAATTTATAATAAAACTACATCAAATCAATAATTTCAAATATTACAACTTTGATGTGGAAATATTTGTTTTTAAAGATTTTAATACATCCATAGGATATGGTTTCTCTTTTTAAAGATTTGTTTTACAAATATTTAATTCAAAGAAATATTAAAATATTTTGGAGAAGTATTTTCGATTCTTTGTGTTGAATTAACCCTTTTCCTTTGATTTAAGAAATGGTATTGATTTTAGTAAAGAGTAAAGATTTTAAAATTTTACCTACTTTGGATTTTAATGTGGTAATTTCTTTTTTGAAGGTTAATTTATGATACATTCAAATTCAATGTATATGATAAAAGAACTATTAAAAGCACGAGATAATTGTGTTGTAGATTTTTTTCATTTTTGTTTAGGGTCAGCATTAAATATTTTTATTTTTATTATTATATTATTGGGGGAACATACTTACATATCGCCCTTATACTGGGCTGTAGAATGTGTTTCTCGATGCAATATACCTTTTAGTTTAAAAAAATTATAAATTAATTCTAAATCATTTCCTCAACACTTATTTGAACAATTCTTTATCAATCATTTTCCAAATTTTAAAACAAATAGAATTTTTAGGCTCCCATTTTCCCAACTTTTTCAATGCTTCATTTAACCTTTTTATCGCTTGTAACTTACGTTTATAACTGTATATTGTCCATGTATTATTCATTCCTAACCCTTTGAACCTGAAACCATTTTGAGACACATATTGAGGTAAAAAAAAATTATGTGCATTAATTCCTAAGTCTCTAATGCATTAATTGAGTTTGAAGTTGTAGAAACTATTGTGTAGATTTGAAATTGTTCATGAAATTTACTAAAACACAAGACTCAAATCTACTATAATACTTTGCGGAAAGTAATTAACGATCGAGAACACATAAAATAAACATGCAAGAAGAAACATCACACATGCATAAAGATTTATCTAGTGGAAAGAAACTTCTCAAAACCCCATCTTATCTGTATTGCATTAATCAAAGAATAGAGATGAAATACATATGTTTCTCAAGCCTGAGCACTACCTGCAAGTTTATATTATATCCCTCTTCATGATTGACTAACTCTGGCCAACACTTAGCCAATTTTCAAGCCCTCCAAGATCCTATTTCCTTGTGTTGTTCCTTGAGGAATTAGCCCCTATTTTTTAGGATATTTCCTCAATTAGATTGTGAAATTCCTTTAGGCTCATTATATGACTACATGAACCACATGTACACATGGCAATAGTCTACAACTAATAGTACACTTCCTTGGAATATTCATATCAACTAGGTAACCCGAATTCTCAGCATCAGTCAATTATATTGGGTTGATTAATTAGTTAATTTGTTGATCACTGAGTATGACTGAATTCCCACTGCACAACTTGACCCTCCACTAGCTCATTCAATAGTTGGAACTAGTCTAACTGACCATAACTCAAATTAACTGAATGAGATTGCTAAAAATTAGAAATAAATTATACTAAATAGAACTCAAGTTTTGCCAACTCGAATTAATTGAGTTAATTGAGTTACAAGTTCCATGTCACCTCAATTAACTACCTCCAAGATTTTTTTGATGTGGAAATTCAATTTTTCTCTAGTTTGACCAACGCAAGGTCAAATAGAGATTTTATTTCTACATTTTCAACATCCCTCTTAGAAACAAAGGTATTATCTATTACCCTGATCCTGCTTCTATGGAACTAAAAATTTCCTCTTGACAAAGCCTTTGTCAAAATGTCTGCATCTTGTTCCTCTATAAGAATGTACTGCAACAACATTATCCATTTTTTCACATAATATCATAGATGGTGATACCATATATCTATATGCTTGGATCAATCATGAAAAACAAGATTTTTAGAGAGATTGATGAAACTATTATTATCACTGTAGATCATAAGTTAGATCCATCATCTGACCAAATAATCCAACAAGGATCTTTCTCATCCAGATCACCTCACATGTTTCTTGAATGAAAACCATGTATTCTACTTATATTGAGTTGATTGCCACATATATTTGCTTCTTGTTGTACCAACAAACTGTTGTGGACCCAACACTGAAAATTCCTCTTGATGTACTCTTCCGGTCTGATGGACTCCCCACCCAATCTGCATCTGTGAAGCCACATAGCTTCACTCCCTCTGTACCAAATTCCAAATTGAGTAGTGCCTTTGAGGTACTGTATAACATGCTTGGCTTCCCTCCAAAATAATTTGGTCAGTCAAACCATAGATTAGCTCAATTGGTTGATTGCATAGCACATATCTGTTTGTGTGTTCACAAGATACATGACTGAACCCACATACTTTCGGTAAACAGTAGTATCCACTTCCTCACCTGAAGTGACATCCTCCCTCCAATTGGTTGTTAGAGGTGTCTCCATGGGTTTGCAACTCTACATGTGGAACCTCTGAAGTGTCTCGTTGGCATACTTTCCCTGAGATACAAACAATTCCCCTTCCATTTTCCATACTGCCAATCCAAGGAAGTAGTGCATGATACCAATGTCCTTAATTTCAAACTCTCTTGCAAGGTCCTACTTAACAGATCTCATCAGTTTTTCATAACCAGTTAAAATCAAGTCATTCATATATAACAAAATAATCAATAATTTACCTTCTACTAGAACATGATAGAGGTTTTCATCTTCTTCACTTTTGGTGAAGCCCAAATTGGTGAGGTATATATCGATCCTGGTGTGCCAATCACGAGGTTCTTGCTTGAGACCATACAACACTTTCTTGAGTCTACATGCATGAGTCTCTCGATCAAAAGTATCTAAGCCTTCTGGTTGCTTGATATATAGCTCCTACTCAATAACTTCATTGACGAATGTTTTTTTCACATCCATATGGTGGATCTTCTACCCCTTTTGTGTAGCCAGAGCAAGAATTGATCTAATGGATGAGAAAATTGCTACATGAGCAAAGGTCTCCTCATATTAAATCCCTTCAACCTGAGAGTATCCCTTGGCCACAAATATGGCCTTTTACTTTTCTATGCTTTCGTATGCTGCATGTTTCACCTTGAAGATCCATCTTGAACCCACAAATGATTTGTTTTTTAGTCTTGGGATCACATCCCAAACACTGTTGTTTATAATGGATTCGTATTCCTCCACCATTTCATAAACCCATACAAGTTTCTCTACTTTTTCCTCGAAAGAGGATGAATTGGCCTATATAAGCGCATTCATCAGAGCCATGTAGCTAATGTATCGATATGGTGAAATTCTATTCCTGCGTTGATTTGAGGGAGCACCCACATTCTCCCTTGCATCCTTAATAAGTATATCATCTTCTTTGGTCATTTTCCTACCTTATATGGATGGTTCTTCTTGAGTGCTTGTCTCCACTGTCTACTCATCAACTTGTGACTGCTCCACATATTCTTGAGGCTCCTCCTTTGGAGCAAAAATCTCCTGATTTGGTGGGATATGATGCTCCCTCTCAAGATAGCACTGCATTTCTTTCTCCTCATTGAATTTACATCCCTTCACACAACTCTCATTCTGAGGGTGTTACACTAAAAAATGTCATCCTGACATTTTACTATGAGTATGAGCTCATTATTACTCATACTTCCTCCTTTTTCAAGTCTAACATATCAGCTCCTCATGTCAAGCTTTCAAAATCAGAGAAAAGTTCTTAAAAATCCCCTAAACATTGGTATCGCACTTTCTCTATTCATTTCCTGCGGTCCCGCACCTAAAGTTCATCTTGCCTGCGAAACCATACCGCACGTTCTTTGTGTCATGGGTGCGGACCTCTGTAAAACTCAAAAAGGCGAGAAAGTAAAGATAAAAAGTGGATTTTAGATGAATTCTAGAATATTCTAGATGGGAATTTTCAGGAATGGATACGCTTTGAGAAGGTTCATGCATCCCTCACTTGATGGAGCTAACCCCTTGATGTAAGGAGCTAATCCCTTTGAAGGAGGATTCTATCCCTTCATATTTGGAACAAGAAACCTCCTCTTTTCCACTATAAAAAAAGGCCTTGGATAGCCTCAAAGGGAGTTCAAGCTTAAGATATTTGAAGTTAAATGCCGTTGAGATTCAGGCTCAATTAACTAAGACTTTCTGTGAGGTTAAATCACTCATCTCTATCTGTCTTGGTTCAAAGAGTGCAATGCTTGTCAAATTAGAAGAGATTCCTGCTTCGGACCCCGGGAGGACCTGCACAACATCAAGGCACAGGTTGTAAAGGTTTTCTTTATTTGAAGTTAATACAAATATACTCATTTCTCTCATTAAACTGTCTATTTATGGTTTATTTCATAAATTCCTTGATCATTATGATGAGCATGGTTTATAATAATGTCTATACAGGTGTTGTGTAATCTTTTTGCTTGTTTGTGACTGCAGATTCACGAGGAACGTTCTTTCAAGTGCACGGGAAGAACTTCAATGAGATCAAGCAAGCGCTGGACATAAGGTAGGCCTTACACCTATATAGCATTTTTATGAATCTTGTATGCTTAGAGAGAGATTAGTATAATTGGTTGTTTTTTGCTAGTTACTTTTAGTACTAGAGAGATCGGTCTTGTCCGCAAGACGGATTAATCTACACAACAAAATGGCGACCATACTGGGGAAAGAACTTGTTGTTTTTGGTTCTCTTTTATTTTTGATTTGAGGAAACATTTTTTCCTGGTTTTTGATTGATACATATCTGTCTGGGTAATTTAGATTTTCCCTGTTTTGAAAATTTAGAAATATTTTAAGTTTTTCTATAATTTTTCATAGGACCGCACTCTGGCTTACTTTGACAGTGCGGGTAGGTTCGCACTTTCTGTAAAGAATACAGTGCGGGACCGCACCTGTCAATACCGGTTGCCTGCGGACCCTGTTAAAAGTTTAGAAAATCTCTAGATTTCTTTCTCTAGTTTATTTTTATTTGGATTTAGCCTTTTGGTGTCTGCCCAGACTGATTATTGTTTCTGTCAAGAATTTTTTGTGAATGAACTCCAACAATGTTGATGTTTTGATGATTTTCTAGAAGATTTTGCAGTTTGGATTGTTTTTCCGCTTGGTCTTTGTAGCAATTCGAACTTTTGACAATTTGCAGTATCTCAGATTACATTGATCTCTTTTTGTCTTTTGAATCCGACCTGATTGTGAAAACATCCTTTATTGAGAAATTGAGCCTTTTGTTTCTTTGCAAATCTTCGAAAAAACTTGGTTGAAAGTTTTGAATTTCATTTTTATAAAAACATATTTTGAGTGTTTTTGATCTGTTTGTTATTCTGAACGAATAGATTCTTAGTTTGCTGAACAACTAAGGAAAACATTCTTAAAAAAAATCTTAAAAGCTTTTACTCAATTTAGATTTTAGATCTCAAGATTAGATTTTGTAGTTTTGAGTAGTTTTTACTTTTTGTAGCTTTCTTTCGAAGGAAAATTGTTTTGTAGCTTCTAGTTTGGAAAGGAAAAGGATTTTTCTTATGAGCTTTGATCATTTATCTCATTATTGAAAAGACAAAGTTTTTTCTTTCAATTATTCTTCATGTTTAAAGAAGGAATTGTTTATTGAAAGAATTGCATTCTCCAACTCTTTCTTTAGATAGAAGTTCATTGAAAGAAAAAGAATTGATTATCATTCTAGGTTCATTTTAGTGTTTTTTGGAAGTCGAGTCTTCACATCATCTAAAGTTTCATTTCCACACCCATTGAATTAAGAAACAACTCCTAAAAGTAACGCTTAATTAAAATTCATCTAGTAATCTTTTATTTCTAGGGCTCTTATCACCAACATAGCTTAGGCTAGTATCTTGGAGTAGGGAGTAATTAACTCTCCAAGATAGCTAAAACAAATAAGTAGATAAATCTTGCGGTAGGAAGAATTCCAATTGTTGCATGTATGCTCTGGGAAGCTCCTCTTAAAGGAGTTAAGCACGAGATCATATCTGAACCAGTGGGTTAATAAATCCTTCCTCATTGAGAACAATAGAAGATATACATGTATTAAAAACGGTAAACCTCGGATAGACCATTGTCGAAGAGCCTGGGGTCACTTGTCGGTAAACCTTGGATTATTTCAAGGAGCCTTCAAGGGGATTGAGCGTTGTTACTCTACCCTTGCGTGTGTGTCGGATCGTAGACTGTTCCCCCAGGTATATTTGTTTCAGTTGGTAACCTTAGTGGCTATAATCGTTAGGATTCTTTCCTAAGGTGATGGTGGAGGGAAGATCCCACTATACCTGGAACAAACGTCGGCTAGACTCACTTGGACTCTCTGGAGGGTTATCTTCACTCGAGATGGTATAGTGGAGAAACTTGCACCGGTCTGTTTCATTAAGCAGGTTGTTGGGGTAATTGTTCCAACCGCCCTTTTCGTGTTAAAATTCTACTAAGTTGGATTTTATCACCAACTAGTGTTTTTAGTACGGAAAGTTACCTGTTTGTGTGTGGTTTGAACTCTTAGATTTTTAAGCGAATGATTCAATTGTTTGTTTCTTAGAGACTTTAGGTGTTTTTCATTGAAATTTTTCTTTGTTTGCATGTGATTAGATAATCTTTAATCGTGGCGAAATTGCCAAGACAATCCCAGAGAATACAAGGGAAACCCCTTGAATATTCACCAAGTCAACTTGAAGGGCTTCGTGCTCTGGTAGCATCTAGTAGTAGTAGAATTAGATCAACAGAAATTGGAAGTTCATCTATAGTTATACATCCTGATCATCAAATACCTACAACAGAATACATTCAAGAACCGATTTTAGTTTCTGAAGTTACTGAAAGTATTTCTCCTTCTGGTGAATTATCTGACGAACCTGAAATCTCTGAACCTGAAACTGAATCTTCTGTTTTGGAAACATCCTCAGGATTTATTACACCAACTTCTAGCGATCCAGGTTCACCTAGGGTAAGAAATATCATTACAGACAGTCTTCCCTCTGGACTTATTTCTATTGAAGAACTTACTAATCCAGACGAAGACATATTTCTTCCCGACTCCCCTCAATTGTTAAATCTTAGGGAGCGTGAATCTATTTTCTACAGCCCCATTCGAACTAATCCTTAGTATCTCTCTTTAACGAATTTTTTAGAGAATCCGGGTCTTGCTTTTTATCAACCTCGAATTCCATTTCATCCTACACCCAGAGGTTATTATCCGTCATCTTTTATGGCCGGAGAGTCATCCATGTTTTCTCAAACATCGGAATCATTTTTACATGGTGGTCCTTCTGTTCCTTCAGGATATCAGTCTTTGTATGGTACTTTCTCGGGAGCAACTCCTCAACCCATTGAAAATGTGTTATCATCTGGTCTTGATGGACTTAAAATTGAAACGTCGAACGCAGAGAAAATTTTTATGATGTCTGGTAATATTCCAAATCCTCAAACTCAAGGCAGTCAGTTTCCTTCTGGGGGGCAATCTCAGGGAACTCAGTTACCGCCTGGGGGGGAACCTCAGGGTAGTCAGTTACCGCCTGGGAGGCAACCTCAAGGCAGTCAGTTACCACCTGGGGCACAACCTCAAGGTAGCTTTTTCCCAGGACAAACTGTGGAATCATATTATTTTGGGGGGCAACCTCAAGGCAGTCAGTTACCACCCGGGGCACAACCTCAAGGTAGCTTTTTCCCAGGAAAAACTGTGGAATCATATTATTACCTCAAGGGTATCAACCTTCAGGACAGTACATACCTCAGGGACAACCCCAAACTCAATATGCTCCTCAGGGTCCTCAACAACCCCAGCCTCAGTATGCGCCTCAAGGTTATCAACCTCAAGGGCAGTACCCAATTCAAGGTTACCAACAGCCTTCTGGTCAACCATCTGTTCAAGGAGCCGGAAATTTACCTCTTAATTATCAACCCTACGTTCAACCAGGTTATGGTCCTTATGTTCAACCTTCTACGGGACAATACCCCGGAATGATGGTGTGGGATCCGTCCCAATATCAACAGCCTTTACAGCCTAATGTGCAGTTGCCTTATCAACCTGGCCAGCCATTGGTTTCTAGTTCAACCCAGCAACCTGTTCAGCCAGCTATTCAAACTCCTGCACCTAGTTCAGTTTAGCAGACTGGGCCTAGTACACCTCAGACTCCGCCTCAAACTGCTACAACTACTGCAACGTCTGTTCAACCTGTCACACCTATTTCTGGAGTATCTGTAGCCCCGAGTTCGGCTACCCCTGTATCCGTGCAAATCCCTCAAGTCTCTGTACCTCAGTTAGGACCTTTAGTTTAGACTTCGGTTCAGATACCTATAGGACAAACCGGTACAAGTACAGTTGTTACAAGTCAACCTCAATTTATGTATCAACCGTACCAAGGACAGCCACAATTTGGTCCCTATGTATAGAATCCAAGCTATCAGTATCAACCGTACCCCGGTTATACTTATCAACAACCTCAGTATGGTCCGGTTCATCCTGGTTTTCCGGGAGGTTACACAATACCTAATGCAAATCCAATTCCTAGTTATCCTGGGTATCCACCTCCTGGATCTGCTTTGGCTTCTCAAGGTTTTCGCGACCCTAACCGTCAATTACCATTTATCGCAACTTTGGACTTACCTGATTTGACGCGCCTTACAAATGATCCCATTTTTTATTATCAGAACTGGCCGCCAATGCCTCATAAGTTGCCCAGTGATATACCAAAATTCGAAGGTAAGTCAGGAGAGGATCCATCGAATCATGTTATGACTTATCACCTTTGGTGTGCATCTAATTCAATCATTGATGATTCGATTCTCTTACGTCTTTTCCAAAGAACCCTTATAGGTCTTGCGGCTAAATGGTACATTGAGTTACCACGCAGCTCGTTTCATAATTTCAGTCAGTTAGCAACATCTTTCTTGACTCATTTTCAGTTGCCTGTCAGATACGACAACGGCACAGAATTATTAACTTCACTAAAACAATCTACGTCCACGTATATTTCTGATCATATTCATGAATGGCGACGTAGACGACGTTTGGTGAAAGTTTATATTCCGAATCAAATTTTGGCAGAATGGTTTGTTAAATCATTGTTACCCAAGATCACTGAAGATGTAGCTAAGGTTGGTGTTGTTACTGAAGAGCAAGTAATTGCTCAGGCTCAGTACCTTGACCTCGTTTATACGCAGTCAGGTACTCTACATGAAAAAATCCCAGACCTTCCAAAACAAGGTCAAATATTTTCTGCTCCTTCAGGGTCTCATGCCACTGACGGTATGATTGGTACGGTCAATTCTAAAAGTAAGAAGAAATCCTCAAAGAATTCTTCTCCAATTATAACTTTACCTAATTCCCCGAAAGGAGAATCTTCTCCTGAAGTTTCCGCCGACATTCACGTCATTGAAACATCTACGACAAAATCAAAATCCGGTGGTAAAAAGAAGGGGAGGAACAAAAACAAAAAGAATTCGAAAGAGAAAACTGATAAAGATGAATCCAATGACGAAAAACGTAAACCTCTCTATCTTTGTTTCATTTGTGAACAAGATCATTTCACGAAAGAATGTCCATATCGAGACGAAGTTACGAAATTCGTTAAAGGATCGCAACAACCTGCTGTCTTGAAGGATCCTTTTCCAATTCAAGATAGCAAGATGATTGGTTCTTCCTCGACTACTTTAGAAGAGCCTATTATGATGATGTCTCATGTAAGGGTTGCGACGCGATCACAAGATTACGGTTCTAAGAATCCCGTTGATGGCAAAGAAGGAGAGTCTTCTAATGCGAATACATCAAATACAACTCCTCTTGTTTCCGGTCCGCTACAGATCGAGAAACAAAATCCAGACTTGATAATCAAACCGCCTGCTAAAGGTGTTCTTCGTAAATCAGCTTTCAATCCACATGCGAGAGCTGCTCAGAATTACAACATTGTTGAAGACTTAGCCGTTTCTCCTTCAGCAATGTCGGCTTTGGAAGTGCTGCAATCGTGTCCAGCACAGCGTAAATTATTATTGTCTGCCATAGGAGCTGTCGATGTTCAGGATTCTAACCTTATAATCTTCGATTTAGAAAATAGTACACCACGTCTTCCTCATCAAATGGCTTTCCAGATTCCAGTGTTAGTAAAAAACACACCAATCTTTCGGACTGTGATTGATGAGGGAGCTTCAATGTGTATTATGTCAATTCAGTGTTGGAAATCACTTGGATCTCCTACACTTAACCAATCCCCAACAATTCTAAAGGCTTTTGATGGTCGAGGTTTTCAACCTTTTGGTATTTTGCAGGATTTACCCATAGGGGTCGAAGGTAAAATCGTTAATCTAGATGTGGAAGTGGTTGATGCCCCTCTAGATTACAACCTTCTTCTGGGTTGTAGTTGGTCCTATGTTATGACTGATGTTGTCTCTTCGGTCTTTCGACTTATAAAATTCCCATATCAAGGAAAGATTGTGACAATAGATCAGTTAACTTATTTCTCGTCCGACCCAGCCTCTATAGAAACAATCCAGCATGTTGGTAAAACGAGTATCCCTTATAAGGATGTTGGAGTAGGTTTGATTAAAGATTCTAGTTTACTAGGAACTTTTTTCTTTCCTCCTCCTAACGTATCACCTTCTACTGCAAGTATTCATATGATTTCATCAGACACTATTATGTTTGATGATCCTTGGATCGTACCTTCCGAATCCAAGATAGATTCATTTGATGGCATGATGCCTTTGAGTCCATTTTAAATTGCGTACCAGGCTGTACAGTCTTTTTCTGACCCCTTTTCAACCGAAGTTGATCCAATGAATGGGACCCAAGAGGAATCACTTTCTATATCTAGTTCAGTTACAACGACATTTCCTGAACTTGTTCATACAGATGAGCAAATTCGTGAGTTTTTGTCTGTTGATGATTTACCATGGGAAGATCTACATCACCGATCTTCATTTTTACCTGAATTAGATCATTTTGAAGATGATTTCGCTTCAATTTTTATTGCTGAATATGTCAAGGAACCTCAGAATCCATTACAAAATCCTGATTCTGAGTTAAATTTGGAAAATATATCTAGAACGGTTCCAATTGACATTTCAGTAAAACCAGGAATAATTGAAAACATTCATATAGGTGCTTGTTGTACAAAAGAAGAAATTCGGACTTATAAAGCCCTATTTCAAGAATTCCGTGACGTGTTTGCCTGGTATTATGAAGAAATTCCAGGAATTGATCCATCGATCATTCTTCATGAAATTAACACTTACCCGGATGCTAAACCTGTTCGTCAACGATTACGTCAAATTCATCCTAGAAAAGCTGCTGCTATAAAAGCTGAAGTTGAAAAATTACTTCGAGCAGGATTCATTTATCCAATTCCCTTAACGGATTGGGTATCGAATATTTTTTCCTGTGACTAAAAAACAAGGAACGATAAGAGTATGTATTGATTATAGGGATATTAATCGAGCGTGTCCAAAAGATAATTATCCAACTCCCTATATTGATCAAATAATTGATGATTGTGATGGCAGTGAATTGTTTTCCTTCATGGATGGCTTTTCTGGCTACAATCAAATAAACATACTCCCTGCAGATCAACCCAAAACAACTTTTATTTGTCCATGGGGAACGTTTGCTTATTGCAAACTACCTTTTGGACTAAAGAACGCTGGAGCAACTTTTCAACGGGCTATGTCTTATGCATTTCATGACATTAAGCACATTGTCCAGCCATATCTCGATGATTTACCTGCTCATTCATTACGTAGGGCCGATCATCCCACTCATTTACGAGCAATTTTTATGAGATGTAGGCATTATCAGATAAGGTTGAATCCGCATAAATGTGTTTTCTGCGTAGGATCAGGTCGATTACTAGGATTTGTTGTCTCAAAAGCAGGTATTGCCTCGAAGGTCGATCCATCGAAGGTCGAAGCCATTTTTAAATTGCGTCGATCCATCGAAGGTCGAAGCCATTGTTAAATTGCCTCCTCCTTCGACTTTGCGCCAACTCCAAAGTTTGCAAGGGAAAGAAAAATTTTTACGTAGGTTTATTCCTAACTATGCCGAGCTTACAAAGGGTTTTACCCAGTTGTTGAAACAGAATATTCCATTCTTCTGGGACGAGATCTCTGATCGATCTTTTGATGCACTTAAACACGTGTTTACCCATGCACCGTTATTTAATCCTCCCAACTACAACCAAGATTACATTTTGTACCTCGCTGCTTCTCATTCCACCATTGGGATGGTACTAGTTCAGAAAGATGAATCTCACAATGAACATGTGATTTATTATCTTAGTCGAAATCTGCATTCGACTGAAATCAAATACACACATGTGGAGAAATTGGCCTTGGCAGCTGTTCAAGATGTCCAACGTTTTAGACATTACATCTTGTTACGTAAAACCACGGTAATTTCTAATTGCAACCCCATGATGTATATTTTGACCAAACAATTGCTAGGGGGAAAATATTCCAAATGGATAGTTATCCTGCAGGAATTTGACTTGGAATTTGAAAAATCCAAGGCAAAGAAATCTTTGGTATTTGCGGAACTGATGTGCGATTTCCCCTCTACTGATACTGAAACAGTGGCAGAATAGTCCATTGTGGACGAATATTTGTTTCTCATCAGTACACTTGATCCATGGTATGGAGATATTATCGTTTATCTCCAAACCCAATATTTTCGGCTTGACATATCATGAACTCAATGACGGAAAATATGCTTCCAATCCCAACAGTATAATATAATTGGTGATACACTTTATCGACGTGGAGTGGATTCTGTTTTCCGACGTTGTCTAACTCATGAAGAAGCTGAAAAGGTGTTAAATGACTGCCATTCTGGAGCATGTGGTGGTCATATGTCTGGGTATGCCACAGCCCAAAAGATATTGCGTGCAGGTTATTTCTGGCCAACGTTGTTCAAAGATTGCATTTATGCGGTTCGGAAATGCCACAACTGTCAAATTTTTTATCGGAAAATGCGCGCGCCACCTGCTCCTCTTCACCCTATAATTGTTGTTGGTCCTTTCGCGAAATGGGGTATTGATTTTATTACATGTAACCCTCACTCGGCCGGGGGGCATGCGTATATTATCTTAGCAGTAGATTATTTTACAAAATGGGCCGAGGCGATGCCTACATTTTCAGCTGACGGCAAGACTGCTGCAACATTCGTATTTAATCACATAATTTCTAGGTTCGGTGTTCCTCAAGCTATTATTACGGATCATGGAAGTCATTTTCGGAATGTCATGATGACTGAACTGACAGACCAACTTGGCTTCCGCCATGATAGTTCCACTCCGTATTATCCGCAAGCCAATGGTCTGGTTGAAGCCATTAACAAATTTTTAGTCACCATGATTAAACGAATCATTGGTATTCACAAGACGAATTGGCATTCCATGTTATTTTCAGCACTTTGGGCATATCGAACCTCAGTCAAAACATCAACGGGTTTCACTCCTTTTCAACTGATTTACGGTTTGGAAGCTCTGTTGCCGATTGAATGCGAAATACCGTCACTAAAATTAGCCGTAGAATTACTTCCAGCTACGTCTGAAGAGGAGAAACGTTTCTTGTACTTAGCTCAGTTAGATGAGAATCGACGAAATGCTGCAATAGCAAACGAGGCTCATGTTAAAAGCATAAAAGCTCAGTATGATAGAAGTGTGACCCCTCGAAATTTTTCAGAAGGAGACCTGGTTTTACTTTATGATCAAGCTAACGACAAGCTAGGAGCTGGGAAATTCGTGCCTATGTGGCATGGTCCTTATATTGTTAAATGAAAGTTAGAAAAAGGGGCCTATGAGTTGATATATTTTGACGGTGTCCCTTTGGATAAACCCAGAAATGGGCTTTATCTAAAGTGATATTATGCTTAAATGAGGTGTGGAGATTTTTGTTAGTTTAGATTTCTTTACTGATGGTGTGTTTTAGATTAGAAAAGTGTGCCTAGTTTAGAAGTGTGTTTTTGTCACTATTCCTGCTTATCTGAGTTTTACTCTTGATATTGCAGATGTCGACGTCTCTTCAAACCTACATTGGTTTCGCTGATGGTGCTTGTCGTAGTACACGGAACATTTCTTCCGCAGCTTGGGTTATCTATTCACCCTCTCACGAGTTAGTATCCATGCATGGGGTAAGCCTTGGTCAAACAACAAATAACATTGCCGAGTATAGTGCAGTGATTGAGTTATTATCTGAGTCCATATCATTTGGAATTCGGAGTTTGATTGTAAGGTTGGATTCTGAACTTGTTGTATTACAGCTTAACAGGGTTTATACCATTAGAAATTCGGTGTTATTACGGTTATTTTTGAGAGTTCGTCTCTTGGAACGTGAGTTTGATTACATTGAATATCAGCATATTCCAAGACATTTAAATACATTAGCAGATTCAATTGCTTCTAGTATGATAAATAGACATTTGCAATAATCAAAAGCAGTAAAACAAACAACATTCATATATGTACACAGATAGCCGTCAAAATAGTGATATATCATAGTATAGGAGTGTTTTCAAAAAATATACATCGTCTTCGATCATAGGTTGGAAACACCTTATGATCGGCAAAAATGATAATACAAAAGTAAAAAATATGAGTCTACATGATCATCCCATCACTGATGGTGATCACGATAAGAAACCACTGCCCGGGCTACCCTGCATAGGAACCTCCTAAAAGGTCCTGGAACTCCAATCACATATCTCTGCAGCCTGAGAGGAATGTCATCTATGCTGGTCTCTGGAATATCTAGAGTCAAACGCTCCAGATGATGTTCTAAATCAGTCAAAATCTCCGCTGATTGGCCTGCTGGGGCTGGTGCGGGCGCAACTGGTTGTCTTCTTTCGTAAGGTTGAAGATGAGTTGGTCTTTGTGGACCCACATCTGTATTCAAAAAACTTTTGGTTATTAGTTTTCAAAGACGATAAAAAATTAAAAAAAATTAGAATTTAGCAAACATTGAAAAATGATTATACCTGACTCATCCCACTGTTCCCCTGCTGGGAGAGCCATCTCTCTGTCACCGCGGAAATCTATCCCGGCATATGGAAAATCTTCTATCACAAAAAGTTGGCGATCCAGCCAACGAAAATATGAAGGAGGGAATCGCACAATCTCAGTACCCTCAATAGCATGACGAGCCATCAACGCGGACCAACGAACCATTCTCGGTTCTCGAGGTCGACCGGCATCAACAACAATACTCTGTGGAGCTAACATGGGGATCCTCTCCAGAGAAAAAGAAACAACAATGGATCCGTATCCAAAGTTATTCAGTTTCCCATTTTTTGCTCTGGTTAGTTGGCCTTTTACATTAGCCAACACAGCTTCACACCAGTTAAAGATGGTGCCGCGAAAACAGTCCACGGCAATACACAT
Source organism: Pinus albicaulis (assembly GCA_034641835.2). NCBI lineage: Eukaryota > Viridiplantae > Streptophyta > Pinopsida > Pinales > Pinaceae > Pinus > Pinus albicaulis. Next base: position 418,804,174 of record CM076576.1, on the reverse strand, counting down.
TTGGGAACCAGTAGCTACATGAAGCGTAGCACTCCCACACAGTTTGGTAACAGTAAAAGCAATAAATTTCAATTCAGGACGGATGATGTGTTTTATGTCAATCCGTTTGTCCCGAGGATTTTCCTGGTCATTGCAGAATTCTAGTTGGAGACTAGCAACAGACTGGCCACCTGGCCTAGTCCCAAACAAAGAAACTTGTTCGCCCCTCTTGGACAAACCAGTCAAGAAATATATATCCTCCAGCTCAATTTCGAGCCAGCGGCCACCAATGAAGAAGCACTGGTCCTGCACATTCCATCTGTTTACCAACCATGTCAAGAGTTCTACTTGTGCCCTCATGCCTGAGATGGCCCAAAACTTGTACAAGCCACATGCTTTTAATGCCTGTTGTGTGGGCAAATGAAGTATTACGGCTTCATCCACTTCCTCATGCTCACGTTCTCGCCAGATTAGCATCTTTTCAATCCTACAATATAGAAAAAGGCAAGTTAGAATAATCTTATTTGAAAATTTTTGGCAAACAAATGAGAAATCAATGTTTTAAATCCAACCGCGCGGGTACCACACCCACTCTTTGTAAACAGAGCATAGAACCGCATGCGTAGTGTGTGCCGAGTGCGGAACCCATGAATTTTTCCTTATAAGAAAAATTCGGGGTCCGCAGGTAACGTGTGTCCCACCTACGGACCCCGTGGGCGAATTTTTAAACCATTTTTTGCCCCAAAAATTCAAACTAAAGCCTAAAAACAAATTTGAAACGGATAAAAAACAAGATTGAGAGGTTGTGGATTACCTGGGACTGACGGTTCTCGATTCCAACGGACGAATTTTCTAGAATCTTCACAGGAACTTTCTTACCCAAAAGCTTTTTACTTTTCACTCTGAAACTGAACGGTAAAAATGAAGTTGAAAAAGTCCTTTTTATAAGTTTTTTCGAATGGATGAATTTTTAATTTATTTATTTTTCACTTTAAAAAGGGTATTTTTGAAAGCATTTTTACTTATCTTAAACAAGTATGTGTAATGTTTCAAGTTTTTGTGCAGAAACTGGATTTTTCAGGTGAACTGATCGTTTTTCAACAAAGAGCATACTTTTATCACTTTTTCGAACTCTTTCAAAAAATTTACGAAAAAGCGAAACCTTGGAGTCCTCTTTTAAGCCCTTTTCAGACTCTCTAAATATGAAAATATTGCCGAGTACTTGACTATTCGAACTCGTTAAAGTAAATGAACAGTCGTCCCTTCAGTATAAGTTTACCCCTTTTACGGACTGAAATGGACTATTTACGAAAAAGGTATACGTTGACTAAATACGGTCAATAGAGTTCTCTCCCGCATTATTTTATCCTTTTTCGGACTCGAGAGACTAAATTTACGAAAAAGAACACCCATAGAGTTTTCTTAAGTTTTTCTTCTGACTCCCTAAAACTGAAAAACACCGAGTTTCTCCTATACTGGACTCGTTAAAACTTAACAGTAAAGGACATGTTTAATTTTCAACAGGAACGAACCACTCCTTCTTAGGGTTCGAATTTTAAACTAAGTTGGACTCATCCAAAGGATGAGCTTATAACCAAGCAAATGTTATCCTCCTCAAGCTTGTCAAAAATAAAGAGGTACTTGCCATAAATGGTGGGGGAAAAAGAGAGAAAAATGGGCGTGTTTGTTGTATTTTAAATTTTTCGAAAATTCAGTCAACCACTCTTGAACACGACACTTTCATTCACCTGGGTTGGGAAATCCTTTGCCTAACAATTAATCAAACCACATTGAAAGTCTTCAGCCGGTTTCTGGGTATTAGCTTTGGGTCAATTGTTACCAAGTCATCTGCAGTGTCGTTATGTGTTCAAGAGAACAGTTCAAATAAACCATTCATCTGCAAAATATCTGTCATCCATTTTTTACCATCCCTGAGTCAGTCCTTGCCAATATATTTTCAAAACTTGATCTATGATTTCGTGTTGTGGGCTTGCCTACGACATATCACTTTCTATCGACATCAGCACATTATCTAGGAAGTTGATCCAGAAATCGTCAGTACCTTGAAATCTGCATGCCTCAATGGCAGGTTTCTCGCTTTCGACGACAGGTTACATTAATGACCTTCGATCGAATGACTCCGTGACATGTTCGACTTCACCTCATTCATTCACATTTCATGGACTGTACTGAGTACTTTGAGAGCCATTGACATTACTGGTGGTTTCTCTCACACTTGTTAACAGTTCACATCATTGACTGGTAATCAAGTGGTTTCTACCATGTTCGACTTCAATACATTTATTCACATGGATAGAATCGTACTAGTTCGAGATGCGGAAATCAAGACCTTGGATCTAGTTTCCACCATCCAGGCTGCGAGGAATTTTGTTGTCATCTATACAGTAGACTATTTATAAACAGATGGCTACGTCCATACTGTGTCTACATATATTTGTACTATGATGTATTCAAAATCATTCCTGTATCAGAACGATTTGAGTTAGTTTCTAGTTAGTTTTAATCTGAGTATGGGAATGCCTACCTCAGTGATGACATATATATGTATATATTTTGCATTGAATGTTTTTACAGGTTCCGACTAGGGTGTCCACAGGATGATCTTTGAAATGATAAAGTACTGCACTCTTCATATATGACAGACTTCAGCTTCATCTATTCCAGACTTTGCACTTTAGGGGGCAATTTGTTACACTAAAAACTTTCATCCTGACATTTTACTATGAGTATGAGCTCATTATTACTCATACTTCCTCCTTTTTCAAGTCTAACATATCAGCTCCTCATGTCAAGCTTTCATTGAAAGAAAAAAAATTTAATCGTGGCGGAATTGCCGAGACAATCCCAGAGAATAGAAGGGAAACCCCCTGAATATTCACCAAGTCAACTTGAAGGGCTTCGTTCTCTGGTAGCATCCAATAGTAGTAGAATTAGATCAACATAAATTGGAATTTCATCTATAGTTATACATCCTGATCATCAAATACCTACAACAGAATACATTCAAGAACCGATTTCAGTTTCTGAAGTTACTGGTTATGTTTCTTCTACCAGTGAATTAGCTGACGAACCTGAAATCTCTAAACCTGAAACTGAATCTTCTGTTTTGGAAACATCCTCAAGATTTATCACACCAACTTCTAGCGATCCAGGTTCACCTAGGGTAAGAAATACCATTACAGACAATCTTCCCTCTGGACTTATTTCTATTGAAGAACTTACTAATCCAGACGAAGACATATCTCTTCCCGACTCCCCTCAATCGTTAAATCTTAGGGAACGTGAATCTATTTTCTACAGCCCCATTCGAACTAATTCTTGGTATCTCTCTTTAACAAATTTTTTAGAGAATCCGAGTCTTGCTTTTTATCCACCTCGAATTCCTTTTCATCCTACACCCATAGGTTATTATCCGTCATCTTTTATGGCTGGAGAGTCATCCATGTTTTCTCAAACGCCAAAATCATTTTTACATGGTGGTCCTTCTGTTCCTTCGGGATATCAGTCTTTGTCTGGTACTTTCTCGGGAGCAACTCCTCAACCCATCGAAAACGTGTTATCATCTGGTCTTGATGGACTTAAAATTGAAACGTCGAACGCAGAACAAATTTTTATGATGTCCGGTAATATTCCAAATTTTTTTTGCTGCTGCGCCAATTTCCTTCTTCCGGGGGGAAAACTCGTGAACTCAAAGCACGCCTAGGGGGCAACCTCTCGTGGAACCTGGCCATCGCTCGGGGGCAACCCTTGCAGTATCTTGGTTATCGCTCGGGGGGCAACCTCAAGGTAGCTCGCCATCACCCGGCACAATCCTCAAGGTATCTTTTTCCTGTGGACAACCGTGGAATAATATTATTTTGGGGGCAACCCCAAGGACAAGACATTCCCTGTCAACCCCAAACTCAATATGCTCCTCAGGGTCCTCAACAACCCCAGCTTCAGTACGCGCCTCAAGGTTATCAACCTCAAGGGCAGTACCCAATTCAAGGTTACCAACAGCCTTCTGGTCAACCATCTATTCAAGGAGCCAGAAATTTACCTTTTAATTATCAACCCTACGTTCAACCAGGTTATGGTCCTTATGTTCAACCTTCTACGGGACAATACCCCGGAATGATGGCGTGGGATCCGTCCCAATATCAACAGCCTTTGCAGCCTAATGTGCAGTTGCCTTATCAACCTGGCCAGCCATTGGTTTCTGGTCCAACCTAGCAACCTGTTCAGCCAGCTATTCAAACTCCTGCACCTAGTTCAGTTCAACAGTCTGGGCCTAGTGCACCTCAGACTCCGCCCCAAACTGCTGCAACTGCTGCAACGTCTGTTCAACCTGTAACACCTGTTTCTGGAGTATCTGTAGCCCCGAGTTCTTCTATCCCTGTATCCGTGCAAATCCCTCAAGTATCTGTACCTCAGTCAGGAACGTCAGTTCAGACTTCGGTTCAGATACCTACAGGACAAACCGGTACAAGTACAGTTGTTACAAGTCAACCTCAATTTACGTATCAACCGTACTAGGGACAGCCGCAATTCGGTCCTTATGTACAGAATCCAAGCTATCAGTATCAACCGTACCCTGGTTATACTTATCAACAACCTCAGTATGGTCCGGTTCATCCTGGTTTTCCGGGAGGTTACACAATACCTAATGCAAATCCGATTCCTAGTTATCCTGGGTATCCGCCTCCTAGATCTGCTTTGGCTTCTCAAGGTTTTCGCGACCCTAACCGTCAATTACCGTTTATCGCAACTTTGGACTTACCTGATTTGACGCGCCTTACAAATGATCCTATTTTTTATTATCAGAACTGGCCGCCAATGCCTCATAAGTTGCCCAGTGATATACCAAAATTCGAAGGTAAGTCAGGAGAGGATCCATCGAATCATGTTATGACTTATCACCTTTGGTGTGCATCTAATTCAATCATTGATGATTCGATTCGCTTACGTCTTTTCCAAAGAACCCTTATAGGTCTTGCGGCTAAATGGTACATTGAGTTACCACGCAGCTCGTTTCATAATTTCAGTCAGTTAGCAACAACTTTCTTGACTCATTTTCAGTTTCCTGTCAGATACGACAACGGCACAGAATTATTAACTTCGTTAAAACAATCTACGTCCACGTATATGTCTGATCATATTCATGAATGGCGACGTAGACGACGTTTGGTGAAATTTTATATTCCGGATCAAATTTTGGCAGAATGGTTTGTTAAATCATTGTTACCCAAGATCACTGAAGATGTAGCTAAGGCTGGTGTTGTTACTGAAGAGTAGGTAATTTCTCAAGCTCAGTACCTTGACCTCGTTTATACGCAGTCAGGTACTCTACATGAAAAAATCCCAGACCTTCCAAAACAAGGTCAAATAGTTGCTGCTCCTTCAGGGTCTCATGCCGCTGACGGTATGATTGGTACAGTTAATTCTAAAAGTAAGAAGAAATCATCAAAAAATTCTTCTCCAATTATAACTTTACCTCATTCCCCGAAAGGAGAGTCTTCTCCCGAAGTTTCTGCCGACATTCATGTCGTTGAAACATCTACGACAAAATCAAAATCCGGTGGTAAAAAGAAGGGGAGGAACAAAAACAAAAAGAATTCGAAAGAGAAAACTGATAAAGATGAATCCAATGACGAAAAACGTAAACCTCGCTATCCTTGTTTCATTTGTGAACAAGATCATTTCACGAAAGAATGTCCATATCGAGATGAAGTTACGAAATTCGTTAAAGGATCGCAACAACCTGCTGTCTTGAAGGATCCTTTTCCAATTCAAGATAGTAAGATGATTGGTTCTTCCTCGACTACTTTAGAAGAGCCTATTATGATGATGTCTCATGTAAGGGTTGCGACGCGATCGCAAGATTACAGTTCTAAGAATCCCGTTAATGGCAAAGAAGGAGAGTCTTCTAATGCAAATACATCAAATACAACTCTTCCTGTTTCCGGTCCGCTACAGATCGCGAAACAAAATCCAGACTTGATAATCAAACCACCTGCTAAAGGTGTTCTTCGTAAATCAGCTTTCAATCCACATGCGAGAGCTGCTCAGAATTACAACATTGTTGAAGATTTAGCTGTTTCTCCTTCAGCAATGTCGGCTTTGGAAGTGTTGCAATCTTGTCCAGCACAGCGTAAATTATTATTGTCTGCCATAGGAGCTGTTGATGTTCAGGATTCTAACCTTATAATCTTCGATTTAGAAACTAGTACACCACGCCTTCCTCACCAAATGGCTTTCCAGATTCCAGTGTTAGTAAAAAACAGACCTATTTTTCGGACTGTGATTGATGAGGGAGCTTCAACATGTATTATGTCGATTCAGTGTTGGAAATCTCTTGGTTCTCCTACACTTAACCAATCTCCGACAATTCTAAAAGCTTTTGATGGTCGAGGTTTTCAACCTTATGGTATTTTGCAGGATTTACCCATAGGGGTTGAAGGAAAAATCGTTAATCTAGATGTGGAAGTGGTTGATGCCCCTCTAGATTACAACCTTCTTCTGGGTCGTAGTTGGTCCTATGCTATGACTGTTGTTGTCTCTTCGGTCTTTCGGCTCATAAAATTTCCATATCAAGGAAAGATCATGACAATAGATCAGTTAACTTATTTTTCGTCCGACCCAGCCTCTACAGAAACAATCCAGCATGTTGGTAAAACGGCTATCCCTTATAAGGATGTTGGAGTAGGTTTGATTAAAGATTCTGGTTTACTAGGAACTTTTTCCTTTCCTCCTCCTAATGTATCGCCTTCTACTGCAAATATTCACATGATTTCATCAGACACTATTATGTTTGATGATCCTTGGATCGTACCTTCCGAATCCGAGATAGATTCATTTGATGGCATGATGCCCTTGAGTCCATTTGAAATTGCGTACCAGGCTGTACAGTCATTTTCCGACCCCTCTTCAACCGAAGTTGATCCAATGAATGGGATCCAAGAGAAATCACTTTCTATATCTAGTTCAGTTACAACGACATTTCCTGAACTTGTTCATACAGATGAGAAAATTCGTGAGTTTTTGTCTGTTGATGATTTACCATGGGAAGATCTACATCACCGGTCTTCATTTTTACCTGAATTAGATCATTTTGAAAATGATTTCGCTTCAATTTTTACTACTGAATATGCCAAGGAACCTCAGAATCCATTGCAAAATCCTGATTGTGAGTTAAATTTGGAAAAATATATCTAGAACGGTTCCA